>JZKD02S0244817.1:124654-136985 GCA_000966675.3 Picea glauca
AGCTTAGCATCATATGGATTGATAAAATAAAAAACAATTAAAAATAATCCCACACAAAATTACCTCATATTCTTTTTGTTACTTTTGTTTTAATAGTTGATATAATTTTTTAATATTATTTATATATAAAAAAAATATTCTTCACTTGCTTTAATAGTTGATATAAGTTTTTTAATATTATTTATATATAAAAAAAATTATGATTAATTATTATTTAACTGATTAAATTTATTATTATTAAATTTTTTTAATATTAACTATTGTTATAATCTTTTTCACATTTATTGTGTAATGCATTTTGTTTATATGCGTATAATAAGTAATACCAGTTTGGGGAGAGGTCATGAGTTCAAAACCTGTGTCTCTTGGGACTGCGAAGCTTTATCACTCCCATACCAACCACTATATGGGGAAGTATCTGAGGTGGGTTTCCAGCCAAAAATTCCAACGTGGAAAAAAGTAATACCAATAAATTCGTTATACCACCAAACCCTATGATTTTCTAAAAAAAAAAAAATGATCGTTTTGTCATAAATTTGCGAGAAACTAGCCATAAGTAAGAGGGAAAAAAATTACCTTTAGGGCAATAGTGAACTTCATATAATAGACAAAAATGTTGTGATTCTCTCAGCCTGAATCTTATAGTGACAAGCAACATGACAATTCTGTTTGATCGATAAGCTTCGCCCCTTTAGAATAGGATGTCCTTAATACCACTAAAACCGACGTGAGAGCAGGCCTGGATTTTGACGTCCCACACGACGTATTTCTACTTTTACTTTCAGAACGTATTTACAGCCAGTTTTAAATGCAGAACGTAGAAAATGACGTTAACCTTAAATTAAAAACTGTAATTTTTTACACTGTAATTTTGATGTCTGCGCATCTGTATAACCGTCAAAATTTTTCAAAAGATGTAGACAGCGGACCAGATAATTGAACCGAAGTTTACAGTGTTGCAGGTCCTTTAGGTTTTTCAATTTTCTCAACTAGTGTTGCAGGTCCTTTAGGTTTTTCAATTTTCTCAACTACACTATTAGGTTTTTTAGTTTTCTCAACTACCCTATTGCTATATTTAACGGATGAAGGAATAATGGCTGCATTAAAAAGGGTAGGGTGACGCTGCTGAATAGATCAGGTATTTTATGGATAAAGAAAATTGTTTTATCACAGCAGAGTCATTCTATTCGTTCGAAAACTTGCAGTGAGGAGATTAAATATACCAACCATGAAAGAAATGAGGCCCAAATATGATTGATCAGCTTTAAATGTTTGCAGTTTGGAGGTCTTAGCAAGCGGATCGCCTGGTAGGCTGGCTTTTAGAGAAGAACTGCCTTCATCCATTAAAAATGTGTCAGTGGATTTCTGCATTCTATAATAGTTCATAAAAATGTCGGTGAGTTTCTGATTTTATAGAGGACTGAGCTAACTCCTCTGGAATAATTTTTCTTCCAGAGTTATCTTTTAGGCAGGTTTTTGGGTTACTTGTTTTTAAATTTTCTGCCAATTTAGAATTCTGATTGATTTTCTGAGCATCTAGGTTGGTTTAAAATGACACAAAATCCCCAGCGTAAGGTTTTGAAATACATGAAACTTTGATCTATGGAAAACTCAGATTACCCCTAAAAATCTGACCCATTCAAACTTATTTTGCCTGAAAAGCGGGTCTGTTTGCTTCAGTTAGCCTACTGCTATAGTTCATAACTCTGGAGCAATCTTCCCTCGAATTACTTTTCTGACCAATCCAAAACTTTGATCGATTTTCTGAAAATTTGGGTTGATTTAAAATACCCCTGAAAATTTAACCGGATTCAAACCCAATTTTTTTTTTTTGTCTGAAAAGCAAAACTACAAAATAAAGATTACTCCGTAATTAGCCTACCCCATGCGAAATTGAAATTCCAAGCCTGCGTGGGAGTCTCCATCTCTAAAAGGTATTCACAACAACCGACGTACTCGTAAGCAATGACGCAAGTAGAAGATTAATTAATTTCCACTTTTGGTATGACGTGACACATGGAACTTCCCTGCACATGTTTTCAGTATCACGGAACAATTTCGTTGACGTAGTGTGGAGTACAAACCTAACTTTCCTACCAAATTTGTTTGCATTCTGTCGGTAACTGAGGTTCGAGTTAGAGTTGGAGTCGCGACGAATGTTTAAAGAAAGTCCCACTGATGCAATCCCAATTCCAACACCTCTAATGTTCTCTCTTTACCATCGACTCCGATGACGAAAACAAGTGGAATGCAATCCTCGAAACAGGAAGGGCTGCTGACAGGTAATATGATGCAAGAGAGCTTGTTGAGTTTTGCTATACGGATATTCATATGTTGCATAGTTTTTTCGGGTACATTCATGTCTGTGTTTTCTGAGATGGGTTGTTTGGATAAAGAAGTGAAATCTCTATTGGCCTTTAAAAGTGGTTTGAATGATCCTGTCGGATGTTTGGCTTCTTGGAATGTATCATTCAGCTGTTACCAGTGGAAAGGTGTCACTTGGGATAGACGGACCGGCCATATCGTTGCGGTGGATTTGTATAATTGCAGTTTGACTGGTGCTTTCCGGCCTGCTGCACTGCTTCACTTGACGGCTTTGGAGCATTTAGATGTTAGCTTCAATAATTTTACTGGCCTACCTATACCTGCAGAGATGGGTCTCTTGAAAAACTTGAAATACCTCAACCTCTCAACAGCAGGATTTGCAGGTACCATTCCATTGCAGCTCAGAAATCTGTCTAACTTGACAGGACTCGATCTNGGCCAATACCACCTCAGCTGTATAACTCCTCGACTTCTTTGAAGCAGGTGGAGTTACGGGCGAATCAGTTCCATGGCAGCCTTCCCCATCCACCAACTTCTGCCGCTGGCTTCCCCGTGGAACTTGATCTGTCAACTAATAATATTACAGGTCCAATCCCCTCAGAAATGTGCACGATGTTGAAGTCTTCTAGTTTCTTGTTCTTAGCATCGAATAAACTGGACGGGGATATTCCTCCTTGCATTTGTGAGCAAACAGAGTATCTAGAAGCTCTGGATCTTTCGGACAATAAGCTCTCAGGCCAATTGCCTTCATATTTAGGTAATTGCTCTTCTCTCATTGTATTGAATCTTGCAAATAATGGTTTTCAAGGGCAGATACCAGTGGAACTGGGAAAATTGAACAATCTTCAAGTATTACACATCAATAGCAACATGTTGACTGGAATGATTCCCATGTCTCTGCAAAATTGCAAAAACCTAGAAATTTTGGATCTAAGTAGAAACAATCTATCAGGGAAAGTGCCAGAATGGATCGGGGGTCTTTCGAAGCTCCGCGTACTTCTTCTCAGATCGAATAATTTTGAAGGTGAGATACCGATCCAGATTCGCTACCTTCAGAAACTCCAAATTCTTGACCTGGCAATGAACCATCTGTCAGGCTCGATACCTCGACAGCTTTCAAACTTATCAATAATGGCGGATGAAGGTTTCACAAGGTCAAGCTCCAAGTCCACTTACCTTATATATGGAAAGTACCGTACGGAGGAAGTTAATTTGATCGACAAGGGTCAGGAAAAGGCCTATAGTTTCACAGACCTCTGGATTGATACTTATGTGGATCTCTCAGGAAACAACCTTACGGGTGACATCCCCGAGGAGATTGGATATCTGAAGGGTCTGCGGACGTTGAATCTATCACATAATCATTTTACTGGACAGATTCCCCAAGAATTCGGCAGCATGGTCGANTTGATCGCAACACATTTAACTGTGAATTTCCTAGTTGGTTGGGGAATATGACTAATTTGGTCTCTCTGCAGTTGACCAGTGCAAATCTCAGTGGATCTCTTCCTTTTGAGCCTCTCTCTCGGCTCGCTCACCTGCAGAAAATTTATTTGGGAAATAACAAAATATCTGCCAACGTGTCTCAGTTTTTTCAGGGCCAATGGAAGAGCCTGACGCTTTTCCAGATGCCAAACAATAGTTTGTACGGCTCGATACCAAATTCTATAGGAAATCTATCATCTCTGGCTCAGCTACAATTGCATAGCAACATGTTGAAGGGAACGATTCCAGAGTCATTGGGACTACTCCGCTCGCTTACTGTACTTGACCTTGGCTACAACCGTTTGACTGGACCTATCCCTTCATCCCTAGGATCGTTGTCCAAACTGACCAATATCAGTCTTACTCACAACGCTTTGACATGAGCAATCTCAGAGTCTCACTTCAACGGCCTCAGCAATCTGAAATATCTTGACCTGTCGAATAACAAATTAGCCTTCAATATCACTTCCGTGTGGACTCCGCCCTTTTATTTAGATGTGTTGGTATTATCTGTTTGTAATATAGAGCGGATGTTTCCTGTTTTTCTGAAGACTCAACGTTCTATTACCATCCTGGTTCTCACTAATAATACCATCAAGGGAGAAATCCCTTCATGGATGTGGAATCTTCCAAAGCTTGAGAGGTTGGTCCTATCGTACAACCAGTTGGAAGGGCCAATACCACCTCAGCTGTATAACTCGTCGACTTCTTTGAAGCAAGTGGAGTTACGAGCAAATAAGTTCCATGGCAGCCTTCCCCATCCAGCAAGTTCTGCTGCCGGCTTCCCTCTGGAACTTGATCTGTCAACTAATAATATTTCAGGTCCAGTCCCCTCAGAAATGTGCACGATGTTGAAGGCTTCTAGTTTCTTGTTCTTAGCATCGAATAAACTCGACGGACAGATTCCTCCTTGCATTTGTGAGCAAACAGAGTATTTAGAAGCTCTGGATCTTTCAGACAATAAGCTATCTGGCCAACTGCCTTCACATTTAGGTAACTGCTCTTCTCTTAAGGTATTGAATCTAGCAAAGAATCGTTTTCAAGGGCAGATACCGGCGGAACTTGGAAAACTGAACAAACTTCAGGTATTGCACATCAATAGCAACATGTTGAGTGGAAAGATTCCCATTTCTCTGCGAGATTGCAAACACTTAGAAATTTTGGATTTAAGTAGAAACAATCTATCAGGGAAAGTGCCTGATTGGATTGGGGATCTTTCGAAGCTCCGCATACTTGATCTCAGATCAAATAATTTTGAAGGTAAGATACCGTTCCAGATTCGCTACCTTCAAAAACTCCAAATTCTTGACCTGGCAATGAACCATCTGTCGGGCTCGATACCGCGACAGCTTTCAAACTTATCAATAATGACGGATGAAGATTTAACAAGGTCAACTTCCAAGTCTACGGGACTTATATATGGACTGTACCATACGGATACAGTTAGTTTGACGGACAAGGGGCAGGAAATGGCGTATATTTCCACCGACCTCAGGACTGATACTTTTATGGATCTCTCAGGAAACAGTCTTACGGGTGACATCCCGGAGGAGATTGGATATCTGAAGGGTTTGAGGACGTTGAATCTATCACATAATCATCTTACTGGACAGATTCCCCAAGAATTCGGCAACATGGTCGATTTAGAAGCTCTAGATATGTCAGGCAACCAGTTAGTGGGGAAAATACCTATAGCACTTGGAGATCTGAACTCCCTGGGCTGGTTAAACCAATCGAATAATAAGCTATCAGGGAGGATTCCAAATGGGTGTCACTTTGACACATTTGAGGCAACTTCATTCTCGGGTAACCCAGAGCTGTGTGGGCTTCCCCTTGCAAGAAACTGCAGCGAACACAGTCGAGAGGAAGGTGACGATGGTGACAAGAATGTGCAATGGTGGGAATCGTGGGAAGTTGGATTAGTAGTTGGGTGGGTGACAGGATTTGGAAGTGTGATCGGATCATTANAATTTATTTGGGAAATAACAAAATATCTGCCAACGTGTCTCAGTTTTTTCAGGGCCAATGGAAGAGCCTGACGCTTTTCCAGATGCCAAACAATAGTTTGTACGGCTCGATACCAAATTCTATAGGAAATCTATCATCTCTGGCTCAGCTACAATTGCATAGCAACATGTTGAAGGGAACGATTCCAGAGTCATTGGGACGACTCCGCTCGCTTACTGTACTTGACCTTGGCTACAACCGTTTGACTGGACCTATCCCTTCATCCCTAGGATCGTTGTCCAAATTGACCAATATCAGTCTTACTCACAACGCTTTGACAGGAGCAATCTCAGAGTCGCACTTCAACGGCCTCAGCAATCTGAAATATCTTGACCTGTCGAATAACAAATTAGCCTTCAATATCAGCTCCATGTGGACTCCGCCATTTTATTTAGATGTGTTGGTATTAGCCGTTTGTAAAATAGAGCGGACGTTTCCTGTTTTTCTGAAGACTCAACGTTATATTACCATGCTGGTTCTCACCAATAATACCATCAAGGGAGAAATCCCTTCATGGCTGTGGAATCTTCCAAAGCTTGAGAGGTTGGTCGTATCGTACAATCAGTTGGAGGGGCCAATACCGCCCCAGCTGTTTAACTCGTCGACTTCTTTGAAGCAGGTGGACTTACGAGCCAATCAGTTCCATGGCAGCCTTCCCCATGCGCCAAGTTCTGTTGCAGGCTTCCCTATGGAACTTGATCTGTCAACTAATAATATTACAGGTTCAGTCCCCTCAGAAATTTGCACGATGTTGAAGTCTTCTAGTTTCTTGTTCTTAGCATCGAATAAACTGGACGGGCAAATTCCTCCTTGCATTTGTGAGCGAACAGAGTATCTGGAAGGTCTTGATCTTTCAGACAATAAGCTCTCTGGCCACCTGCCTTCACATTTAGGTAACTGCTCTTCTCTTACGGTATTGAATCTAGCAAAAAATGGTTTTCAAGGGCAGATACCGGTGGAACTGGGAAAACTGAACAAACTTCAGGTATTGCACATCAATAGCAACATCTTGAGTGGAAAGATTCCCATGTCTCTGCGAAATTGCAAAAGCTTAGAAATTTTGGATTTAAGTAGAAACAATCTAGCAGGGAAAGTGCCTGAATGGATTGGGGATCTTTCGAACCTCCGCATACTTGATCTCAGATCAAATAATTTTGAAGGTGAGATACCGATCCAGATTCGCTACCTTCAAAAACTCCAAATTCTTGACCTGGCAATGAACCATCTGTCAGGCTCGATACCGCAACAACTTTCAAACTTATCAATAATGACGGATGAAGACTTCACAAGGTCAACTTCCTCGGAACTTATATATGGACAGTACCATATGGATGTAGTTAATTTGATGGACAAGGGGCAGGAAAAGCCGTATATTTTCACCGACCTCTGGACTGATACTTCTATGGATCTCTCAGGAAATAGCCTTACGGGTGACATTCCCGAGGATATTGGATATCTGAAGGGTCTGCGGACGTTGAATCTATCACATAACCATTTTACTGGACATATTCCCCAAGAGTTCGGCAACATGGTCGATTTAGAAACTTTAGATATGTCATGCAACCAGTTAGAGGGGAAAATACCTATAGCACTTGCAGATCTGAACTCCCTGAGCTGGTTAAACGTATCGAATAATAAGCTATCAGGGAGGATTCCAAATGGGCGTCACTTTGACACATTTGAGGCAACTTCATTCTCGGGTAATCCAGAGCTGTGTGGGCTTCCCCTTGCAACAAACTGCAGCGAATACAGTGGAGAGGAGGGTGACGACAGTGACAAGACTGTGCATTGGTGGGAATCGTGGGAAATTGGAATGGTTTTTGGTTGGGTGACAGGTTTTGGAAGTGTGATCGGAGCATTAGCTCTCAGCAGGCGGCTGGGGAGGAAGTACTTTCAGCTAGCTGATCGCTTTATCGCATCTTTTGAATAAAAGAATGAGGTATGTGACAGAAAATTCTCCATAGGTATTAGAATAATAGTTGAACGGTAACGACTATCCTAAATAAATGCGTGAGAAATCATTTTGTCCATCCAATGGGCGACGCATTATTTTCTGTAATTTCTATATTTCGTATGCCTAGTAGTACTGAATACCTTATATTTGTATTTTTTAAGCTAATCATGTTATCTGACCTTATTCAGGTTTGCTTAATGCAACTTTAAAAGAAAATACACCAGTCTCTATCATTAATCTGGTTGTCACTATAAATTAAAATATATTATCATTAATCTGGTTGTCACTATAAATATAAATATATTTACACCCCACATCAATTAATCTGGTTGTCACTATAAATTAAAATATATTATCATTAATATGGTTGTCTCTATAAATTAAAATATATTATCATTAATCTGGTTATCACTATCAATATAAATATATTTACACCCCACATCAATATAAATATAGAACAAATTCACACCCCACATCAATATAAATATAGAACAAATTCACACCCCACATCAATATAAATATAGAACAAATTCACACCCCACATCAATCTTTGTTATTGGTCTAGTTGTAATTAATATTTTAATCAGATTTAGTTTGTCTTCCTCTCTAGGGTAGTAATTTTGAATTAAGAAATTGCAATTTTTAATTAAATCTGATTAATTAAGTTATTACTTCAAAAGTTCATAACTTTGTGCTGAGTAGATAGATTTGCGCAAGAGTACAGTTAATGGAAATCTGTCAACGAGAAGAATGATGTGATCTTGAACTCAATTTTGAGCTGAAAACCTTGTATGGTATCTACTAAAAATAATTCTCAAGATGCGATATGGGCAAGAAGGCAAAGAGAAAAGGATGTGTTGCAACAAAAAAAATAAATCTAAAGGTTGCGATATTTCACATGAAAAACAACTTCACACTACATGTCATCAAAGACAAACTTTTCAACATTTTGATACACCTCGATGTAGGATAGAAAATCTTCAAGAGAGCAACATACCACTGATGAAAAATGTTTCTATTGCGATAAGAAAGCTTTGTAGTCAAGGACTTGGGGTCTATTGGTGGGGGATGGTGATTTTCACCTAGCCCACCAGGGATCAAATCCCATCGAGACATAGGTTCATTGTGATAAGGCTTAAAGGGTAGGCGTCTCCCCAGGATGTCTCAGCTCTTGTTGAGTCACAAGTTATTGGTATATTTGGCTTGCGGGCTATTGGATATACTTTTGGGTTTATAGTGGTAGCCAACGGATTTGAACCTAGGCCTGGCCCAGGTAATCCCAATGTGTTACCGATTTCCCTATGGTTAAAAAAAAATAAATCTTTGTGAAGCGAACTATGGGAATAAGGAAATATTTTGCATGGTTCAATGCTAGAGGAAGGGAATTTTCCTTGATAAATGTGAACCAAAGGGGTGGCCATACAAGAATCATACAGATTCCATGTGGCATAGCTTACATGTCACCATACAGAGGTTGACATGGAAAGAGAAATGAAGCTGTTGCAAAACTTCATAAATTCATAACCTTGTGCTTGGACCTCAAAATCGCCTACGAGTATCTTAAGTCTACTTAGGGGATTGGTATGTTGCAAAGTACATTGCACCCACAAAAATTGTTGTGTGATACATTGCGCCACACAAACCTTTATCCTCGATCCATGTGCCAAACTTGCACCCTCAACCTATAAATGAAGTTTATTTTCTCTGTATTTGTGTATTTAAGTTTCATATAGCAACCTTTAATCTCTATGTATTTTTTGGAGACCATAATAGTTTAACTTGTTAATATTTTAACTTGTGTATAATAAATCATTGTTTATGTTTATTTTTCTATTAGTGAATAATAAATAAGGTTTCTAACAAAGGGTTAATTGTAAAAACCTATTGATTCTTTTCCATAAATTTGTATTTGTTTTTATTTTTTTTTATTTTTTGAGACAATCATGGTTTAATTCGTGGAGAGAAAATGACAGTCTATTTCAAATTTTGCATAAAGTTGCAAATTACCGTCTATTTCAATTATTGAATAAAGTTCTTCATAGAATGACAACTGTAAAAACCCATTAATCCACTTCTCTAAATCAATCAAGTTTCTGGAAGATGCGAAAACAAAATTTTGGATTGACGAGGTCCAACCAAAATGAAAATACAAAATATCATTTCTTCCATAATTTTCAAAACTAAAACTTGTCACATTCAAATAGTTATGTGCCCCCTTTAAAAGGACATGTTTTCCTTTATGTTTTGCAAAGATAGAAAGTTTGAGCAATTGCAAGATGTCCTGCTAAGGAAAAATTTGTGCAAAGTTATTATGTTTCATCATGACATTCCTTAGCTGTTATGTTGCATTATAGAATTCATCTTCATTGACTCATGTCGTATTACTAGGTGCCTCAATGTTTATGTTGCATTGGAATGTTCATTAAGGATTATGTCCCATTTTGGCATTCCTCAAGGGTTATGCTACATTGCAACATTCCTCAATGGTTATGTTGCATTATGACATTTCTCTTTGTTGACTTATATTGAATTTCTATGTTCCTCAATGGTTATGTTGCATTGTGATACTCATCAAGGGTTATGTCACATTGCAATGTTCATCTTGGTTGACTTATGTCACATTGCATTGTTCATCGATGGTTATGTCGCATTACGACACTCATCAAAGGTTATGTAAACAAAATTGAACCAAAATTAACCACATACTATACTCAATGATTGTTAGCCAACGTAAATAAAATTCAATCACATGCTATAGTCAACCATTGTTAACTAAATTTTACCAAAGTCAACCTACAATCAACCTTAGTTAACCATTATGATCTCTAATCCACCAAATTTAACCATCATACTCGATCATAGTCACTTTTACTTATCAATAGTTAATCTTTGACACACTCAAACATGTTTAACCATAGTCAAACACTATCAACCATAATCATTTCTAGTCAATCACAATCAACCAAGGATAACCATACTCAATCTACAATCAACCATACTTAATTGTTAATAACCTTAATGTACCAAAGTTAACTATTATCAATAATAATTAGCCATAGTCAAACACGATCAATAATAGTCAACCATACTAAAAAATGATCAACCTTATCAACAAGGTCCACTATAGTCAACCATATCCAACCACCTTCAACCATATTCAATCATTGTTAACCAAAGTCAACCTACAATAAACCATATTTAACCATTATGATATCTACTTGACCAAATTCAACCATCATACTCAACCATAGTCACTTTCAGTTAACAACAGTTAATCTTTGACACACTCAAAAAAATTTAACCATGGCCAAACACTATCACGCATAATAAATTATAATTAACCACAATAAACCTAAGATAACCATACTCAATCTACAATCAACCATGTTGAACCATTAAGAACTGTAATGAACCTAAGTTAATTATTGTCAACAACAATCAACCATTGTTAGCCCTATCCAGAAGGTCTACTATAGTCAACCATCATCACCCATAGTCAAACATCGTCAACTATAGTCAACCATTGTTACCCAAAGTTGACCAAAGTCAAACTAGAATCAACCATAGCTAACCATTATGATCTCTACTCAATCAAATTCAACCACCATCATACTCAACCATAGTCACTTTTAGTTAACAATAATTAATCTTTAACACACTTAAACATGTTTAACCAACCATGACATTTCTATGATAGCATCTAATACAGGGGAGATGAAAATTTATGGATGTGAGAAGTAGCATTAAATGGTTGTAAGCCCAACACAAGATAAATTATCCTAAGCATTCTTCCTTTTTTTCTTCTTTCAAGTCCTTTAAATATGCACATACAAGTCCAATGACATTATTGATTTTATTTTATATTTAAAACAATAAATTTTGAAGGTTTGGTCGTCATTCACACACTTGGAACTTTTGTTTATGTGCCTACACTTTATTTTGGAAGGATGCACACTTCCTTTGTCACACAAGAGGAAACTTCCAAGTGATGCGACATTCTGCACAAAAGGAAATGCATGAAAGGAAATGATGTGAACACCTATGCATTGCACGTGTAACTCCTTCTCAACACCTTGGCGAGTTATATACAAACATCCCCATGGGAGCTTAGGCTGTAACATTAAAAAAATGGTAGATTGACCATCGATAGATGTGGGAGAAGATGCATAATCCAAAAAATCCTATCAAGAACCTATTTTCTAGTGATGTAACCGCTCAAATAAATTGAAATCAAGAGCTCCATTACACACTATAATATTTCAAATACAAATTGAAGAAGTGCACTCACTCAACTTGTTGGATCATAAATATTTATAATATTCATGGATCCTCTTGAACTCTTTGCAAGTTTTCCAAATGCGATAAGTATGGTTGTCCAAAACTTCCATGGATCTTGGTGTTTGTTGGATGAAGAAGTGGTCATGCTTTCACTTTAAAAGGTTTTGGTTTCCTCTTGTTATTAAAACCACTTTACACAATACCATTTTAGAAATTTTGTGTTTCTCACAATGAAGGAATGCTTGAGAAACTGCAATGTGTCACACAAAAACACAATTTTTC
>JZKD02S0244817.1:180327-239724 GCA_000966675.3 Picea glauca
AAATCGATACCGTATTTGGTCTCCACTGGCCCGGAGAACCAAGAGTGGATCACTGGCCCGAAATTATTTACTCGCAGGTTGGTAGGTGGATGGATCCTCATGCGTAATGAGGGGATGGGGGTAAACTGCCCATCCATGGACCATCCTGACACCTGACCACCGCGAGGGGAATCGTGCCACACGCAACCTCGCAGGAGGAAAAGGCATGAGGGAGAATCGATTAGGGGCAGACGCGAGGGGAAGAAGAGGACTCTGGAAAAATATGTAGAGTGAGTGATAGCGGAGAAGGTGGAGAGTAACCGTCATTCTTGGTCACTGAGTGATAGTGGAGAAGGGGGAGAGTAACCCTCGTTCTCGGTCACTGGTAAAATGAGACGCAGTCTTGCAGCATCGTGGTCTCAGGTCGGGGGTGGCTAGTGGTAAATCCATTGGGAGTCGATGAGCCTACGGTTGGGTGGAAACGAGCACCCCTCTCAGTAGTTGCATAACCCCTGGTGTTATTTCTGATAAGTGTTTTTACATCTTGTATCCTGAAATGTATATTTTGACTTCTATGCTCATAAGCTGTGAAATTGCGAATGGTTTTAGTGTAAGAATGTCTGTATGGTGTCCGATCAGTATTGGTAGTTGCATGTTTATAATGGAAAGACTACATATGGCTTATGTTTTCATAAATCACTACTTATATGCATACTGATCTAATTCATACCTCACGTATGGTTCTCGGGAGAGAGATACCATTATCTGCCTCGGATAGTATCCTGGGTAAACCTCCCCATAGAGATACCCTCCTTGAAAATCCCATCAAGAACCTAGAAATAGGGTGTGAAGGAACAAGGCCTTAGTAACCCTAATAAGTATCGAATCAACAGATGAGATTCTGTCGGGAGATCTATGGTCACTCACGGCTGTCAGATCAGAAGAAGAAGCTAGGGCATTAAAGGACTTAACCCTGAATGGTGTTGATCGATGGATGAGATCCCATCGGAGGATCTATAGTCACTCACGGTCGTCAGATTGATAGAAGAAATGAGGGCGTTAAAATGCCTTAACCCCTTTTTCCTTTGTCTACGTGAATAGTGAATAAATAGGGATCGTAGATCCCCAAGGTTCATGAGAGTATCTGGACTGTTGATTTTTCCACGTCTAGGAAGTTGTGGGAGAGTGCACAAGATTAGGAACCAATCTGAGCCGTTAGATATCGGCTAGAAAACCTGACAGCCATTGGATCTGTCAGGAGATACCCGAGGGTTAAACCCCAGTAAATAGGGGCGAAAGCCCCAAAGTAGATTTGGGTCATCCGATTAAAGGAGGCCATGTGTCGCGAGATTTCCCACTTTGGGAAATCGGGAATCGAGAACTCAGGAGTTCTGGCGATGCGAGATTGGGACGTTCCATGGTAGAAACCTCGAAGTAGATTTGGGTCGTCCAATTAAAGGAGGTCATGTGTTGCGAGATTTCCCACTTCGGGAAATCGAGAATCAAGAACTCAGGAGTTATGGTGATGTGAGATCGGGACGTTCCATGGTAGAAACCCCGAAGTAGCTTTGGAATGTATGATTACAGGAGGCTGCGTGTCAAGAGATTATCCATTTCGGAAAATCGGGGATCGAGGATTCAGGAGTCCCATCGACAAGAGGTCGGGCCCTCACCTTGATAAATCCTGACAGAAAATAAAACTGTAGTCATATGAGAAGAGGTCATATTGACCAAGGCATATTCCAGAGGGTGGATAATTGGTGATCAAGTCCCGTTCAACACTTCAGCATTTCGACACTCAGAATACCGAAGGGCATGCTCCCATGTGCCCACAAATCCTGAAATCCGAACTTGCAAACTCTTGCCTATTAGCATGAGGGTTAAGTATCGATCAACGGGTGAGATCCTTTCAGAGGAATCCAGAGTCTGGGATGACCGTTAGATGTGAGGAAGAGATGCCAATGTTAAGCTGGGGTGCAAATGCACATTGGGATAGTGGCGAACAAATCTAGACGACCATAATCCACGTGCCCAGATCTACGGCGGAGGCTTCATTCTGGAGCCCCCTTGTCGTTCTGTCTTTAGCGGTGAGGGGGGGGTTTGAAATCGGATGTGAAATTATCGAACGGTTAGGATTACATCACCTTGATCAACGGTGTTCAGGTGCATTCTGGATCCCCCTTGCCATTCTTCCTTTAACGGGGGGGGGTTCCGGAATGGTGTGTTAATGATGTGGAGCCCCTTCCTGTCACGTCACCTTCTGTGCCATGTTTCCCTCTTTCCACCTGTATTCCACTTAACCGTGCGATGGGGCCGGATTCTATTGGCCACTCGCTAGCCCTGTTGGGATTCGGTGTTTGTCGAGTTTCCCATTCCTATTGGCCATTCACTAGCCCTGTCAGTGTTTGGCATTTGTAGAGTTGAACGACTCGACACTCTTGTAGCGCTGAGACATGAAACATGAAGAGGCACCATAATTGTTGGACCGGTGGTCATGACCCACGATCACATGGGAGTAGACTAGGAAAGAACTAGTTGAAGCTAGGCCTCCATAGTCATTTTGGGGGATTCTGATTCTCAAAGAATAGGCAAAAAAAAAAAATTGATTATGGTAGTGGGTGTGTTACACCTGTTGTGCTTATTTATCTCTTTTAGTAGCCTCCACCCCACTCTGAGGCCAAGCCATGAGGACATGGGCCCAAATCTCATCCTTGAGGCCATTGATAAAACACTCTCGGAAAAAGGCATCAAACATGCCCTCTGTCAGAAAATCTAGGTGCTCAAAGGAAACTTTAAAGTCTTCCAATGTTTCTAATTTTTTCAACTTTGTCAAACAACCCAAATGGTTGGTGTCAGTGTCAAAGCATTCATAAAGCTCTGCCACGAAGTGTGTCCAAGCAATATACCCTTGATGGGAAGTTTTTCTCCATTGCCACCATTGCCAACGTTCTTGATCTAGATGTAGAACACCATACTGGAGTTTGGCCAAGTCATATGTAATGTTGTTTAAAGAGAAATAATGTTCCACTTGGGTTACCCAACCAGTGGGGTCTGAGGAATCAAATTTTGTCACATGCACCCATGGAAGGCGTAGGTCACGTTGAAAGTGATGGTACTGAAAGTTATGGGAATGAGAGAAATTTTCAGCTTCAGTATGTGGAGGTGATTCAGAGGAAGGGTTATCTGTAGGGATATGCAGCTTGGTGCAGAGCATCGAAAAGACAGATTCAAGCTGGTTGGTCAAGTCTTGTTTGATTTCCTCCATTGAGGATTGCATGGTTGTATTGATGGAGAAAACATTGGAACTGAGTTGTTTCACTTCTTGTTGGGACTCAGTGAGATTATATTGCAAGGTATTGAAGCGAGCTTCCAAGTCTTGGCTACGGGTATGGGCCATGAGGATGAGGGAACCAAAAAGGGGCAGGTGGGGTCAATTTTTTTTCCAAAAAATGATATGTATGAATGTGATAAGGGTGAAGAGATGAATCCAATGGAATAGGTCTCAAATAATGGTGAAACAATTCTACACCTACAGAGTTATACTCCAATCTGAAGAATACTGCAGTGATGAAATGCCCAAATGCTTAACCAGGAAGAAATGTGTAGTGATTTGGCAACCTGAACACAGTTGCAGGGAAATAGATCTTGTTTGTTTTAATTTGTTTATTTTTCTGTCCCCAAGGTTTATGTATCAAGGGTTCTACAGACAAGGGTTTTCCCTGTGTTATAGCTCTATGATATACATGCGGGGTCCAACAGTAGTACTCAGCCCAATATCTCAGGGCACTAACTAAGGAGGATAGACAGTACCCTTAGCCATACTACCCGACTACCCAGGTACTAGAGAGTATATTCTCGAGTCTTTTTCTTGGTGGCACTATAACAGTCAAGTGGCCAATAGATTTATCTAAAGAGGGTTGTAGGTAATCTAGGACGATCCGTACACAGGTGATGTCTAATGCACTACCACTCGAAGGGGTACCAACAGAGGTTACAACGGTGGCCAAAATATGTGCTCTTAAGTACCACATTTATTTACTACGTGTATGAATCCCTCAACCATGGGTTTATGCATGTAATGAAATATCTCTATGGCTTAAAAACATCAGAATACATCTCTACCCTGGAAAAAAATTTACCCACAATTTCTGTCGAGGAAAGTTCTCTGATACCACTTGTAATATACTAGATATAAAAAGTATGAAGAACAGAAATAAAATGATGTAAATGGAAGAATAACAACAATATAACTAGAACAATAACCGCAATAACACTGAAATGATATAAGAATAACAATAGAAATAACACTTTGATTCTGAGAGCAATGTTCACGGGCCTCTTCGAGGGGGAAACCTCCAGTCGAGAAGAGATCTATTACAATAATATCCAAGCTAGGGTTCTCAAACCCTTGACTCCTATTTATACTAAATATGTTTGTCAAAAGAAGCATCTATAGGAAGATCCTTCTAGAAGCAGAAGCTTCTACTAGGTCTCCTTACATTCGACTTATTTTATTTTATTGCAAGGCCATATTAATAGTGAGCTTTATTACATCTGAATATATTGTTCTATCTATGTGTGGGTTAGGACCCTAACATTCTTCTCCACATAGCCTCTACACAATGTGAGGAGGTTAGAGGATCCTTTTAACTTGTTTGTAGGGGTGGCAGGCATAGTTATTGCTAAAGGACTGGAAAGCAATGGGATATGAATCAAAGCTTCCTCCAATTCCTTGATTCGGTCCTTTAGTTTGGCATTCTTCACCTCAAGGACTCTAATGGAATCATCAAGTGCATATCCATTTTCTCGGTGAATTCGGGAGATTTGGGATGACTTCATGTTCCTAAGGTTAATCTATGAACGAGATTTCCCTTTCTTATTTCTTACATCTCTCTTTTCAATAATTAAATTTTTAGATTCGCTGTCAAAAACATCGCTTTGAATATGAAGGATTCATATTCGTAAAAAATATCAGTCTCATCTATTTCCATTAGGGGATTATGGTAGATCGCATCATCGGGCTGATCAACGTTGGGGAATATATTTTCGATATCAGTATCAAGTTCCATGTCTTCAGTTTTAGTTCCGGGATCTTCCGCTTCTTGCACAGTGTTTTTTCTCTTCTTCCTCATGGGAAGCTTGTGTGAACTATAAATTTTACCCAGAGGAGGGTTCTTGTCTCCCCCTCCGTTTGTAGAATTGTGGGTTTCTTTCTTACTGGGGTGGGTTGTTGGAGCGATACTCTGGGATGTCATACTCTTCGGAGTGGTAGTTTTGGATTGGACACTCTTCTCATAGGGGGATTTTCCCTATTGTTTGTACAATTCATTAGTGTTTTGCAATGTCTCTAGGTCATTAGCGTCAGGAGTAGGAGTGCTCTCATCATTGTCTCTATCTTCTTTCAGGAGTGTATGGATAAAACAATTGTTGAAGCCAACTGCTAGTAAATGTTCTACAAAAATCCCATTAGGGTCGAACCCTCTCAATCTTTCAACATATATTAGGTTCAATTTGTTGAAATGGCCTGCAAATTTGTCAATCTTATTGACATTCCTGAACATGAAGTCCCCAACTTTCCAAGGCAGAGGAATGAACTACTTTTTTCTCTTCTCATGGAAAAAATGAAACCAGTAGCTATATTTCCTTGCTATTTCTGTAACAAACATTTTGTTCATAATGTGACATGGAAGGAAACAAGGATTTTCCTTAGAGCCAAAAATCATTATTACACTGTAATTATCCATTTGTTCAAGTGTCCCCTTCCTGTCCAAAAACTTGGTTTCCTGGTCGGGCATCCGAGGAGCATCCTTTCCTAACCATAATTTTTTGAAAACTGAGACAAAGTCATTGAAAACCTCATAAAAACAATGGGAGGCCTTGTGCCTCCATAATGCCTGGTACCAGAAGGTTACTGGGTCGAATTCACAGTTTACCTTCTTGGACAAAGATAGTTTTGGAAATGGACAGCAATGCGCTATCGCGAAAACCAACTAGGATGACATATAAAATTTCTTATCCTATTTGAATCGTGACAATTGGGAACAAATTTCAATGGAAACAAACTTCCCCCAATAAAAAATGGCTTGTTCCTTGACCATGAAATACAAAATATAAAGAATCATGCAGGAAATTCTTGTTGTGGATTCTTGTCCTGTTATCCTCGTAAACAACCAGGAAATTTCTCGGAATGAATTTCTAAACGAGATAACTTGCAACCTTGTGATATCTTCAGGAACTGTCATCAAGTCTTCCAGGACCTCGGGTAAGAGGTCCAACTTGTTATCATTCTTTTTTAGGAACTCCTTGAAGTCTTCTCCTCTGAAGCTCAATGTTGGCTCTGAAAATATCAACATCTTGTGGAAGACCTGAGGTGACAAAGAAACAGGAGAGTGGTCTCACAGTGGAATAATTATTTGGATTGAAATATATCTCTCGGCACACTAAAAGACCACCTCCTTACAGTCAAAGACTTCAGGGACAGATCATGCACGAGCAATCCCAGAGGTCCAAATTACTTTGTTTTGGGCGGAAGGGGATGAGTAGTAAGAATATACCTTGGACCACTAGAAGTTTTAGTCGTCACACCCAAAGATGTTCATTGTATCTCCATAGAACTGATGTTTATTTGCTACCATAAGTTGATGAGAACATCTGTTTTCTCCAGACGATGTTTGAAATGATCACTGAAAAAGAATAATATAACCCTACAAAAATCTTGGTCTAATGCATCTCAATGAGAGATCTCCTCGAGCCTTTCGCTCATTAATGACAATCTCTATGGTTATGGCATGATGAGCTGTTAGCATTAAATATTACTAATTGCATACTTAGAAATAAGTGCGAAGGTGGTGGGGATGACGAAAATCAATTAAGGATTGGATATTTTGTGAACCCACCAACCTGACGACCCACGAAAGACATTGCATGATGTTTGAAATGAACACTTGGAAGGAATAATATAACCCTCCACAATTTTTTGTTTAATGTGTATTAATGGGTGATCTCCTCGAACCTTTCAATCATTAATGACAATATTTACGGTTCCTGCATGGTGAGATATTAACATTAAATCTTACTAATTGCACATTTAGAAAGAAGTCAGAAGGTGTCAGGAACGGGGAAGAGCAATTAAGGAATGACTACATATGGAAAGCGGTCGGTCAGGATTCAAAATAGGTTCACAAGGGATACTCAGGAGAGGTGAAGGCCCTATGGTCAAATTGTATGTCTCGGAACTTTTGAGTGAAAACTGTGTAACACGGAAGAGGGCATGATGGGGCAGTCCAATAATCAATTTGTAAATTGCGGAACTTCGGGTGTAGTTTGTAGGTCACGAAACAATGGAATCGCAATCTTGAGCCCACCTATCTGGGAACCCACGATAAAAAAAGTGGCTAAGTATGGAATGGGGAAGTGGTTGGTCAGACTCTTTTCGGTAATATATTGAAATTTGTAATGGATATCCCATTACCTGGCAAGATATTTTCTACATGTTTCTGGACAAGTTGTGTAGGGATAATTAGTGGTATGTCTCCTCGATCCTTTCACTCATTAATGACAATGTTTATGGTTGTTTCATGATGAGATGTTACATTAAATATTACTAATTGCATACTTGGAAAGAAGTGCGAAGGTGGTGGGCACAGGGAACAACGATTAAGAATTGGAGATTTCGTGAACCCGCCAACCCGATGATCCGTGAAAGAGATTCCAATAAATGGCCAAGTATGGAAAGCAGTTGATTGGGCTTCAAAATAGGGTGACAAGGGATCCTTAGGATATGTGAGGGCCCAATGTTCAAATTGTATGTCTTAGAACTTTTGAGTTCAAAATGTGTAACATGGAAGAGGGCATGATGGGAGAGTCCGTTGGTCAATTTGTATATCGCAGAACTTTGGGTGTTGTTTGTAGGTCACAGAACAATGGAAGTGCAATATAGAGCCTGCTTGCCCAGGAACCTGCGATCGAAAAAGTGGCTAAGTTTGGAATGGGGAAGCGGTGGTTCGGAGTCGTGATATAAAATAATGAGTGGAAATGTGAACCCGTGAGTCCGCCAACCAGTGCACTTAGACATTTTTGAAAAAACGACTAAGTAACCAAAAAGAGAAAGTAGAGGATAAAAATAAAGGGGAATTCGGTTAATTATAGAAGAGGGAAAAGAAGGAGATAAAAGAGAGTGGGAAAATAGAAAAAGGGAGGGGAATTTTCAGAAGTGGGAATTGGTCTCAAATAATCCCCATTGTTTCCAAATCATCATTTTCTAGTCCAATATTTTATCCACATACTCGTTTTGTATTGTGTTTGTATCATTAAAAAGGGTGTGAGCAAATGAAAATATAAACTATAACTTGATTTTTGGCTATAACTATGTATAGTTTATTTACAGGTGCTATTTATGTTTGGATTTTGTAGATAACAGTGGGTTAGCATATTTTTGCATTTTTACTGTGATAAGGCCTTAAAAAAGCTAGAATAAGTAACAATTTTTTCCAATTCATTTCTCACATAATTTTTTTTTATGATCCCATAATATTCATGTTTGTCGATCTGATAATAGGGAGGTCAATTTAGCAGATTGGGATATTGGTCATTTGAGGCAATTGGGGTGCCTCATCTAATGCTTTGATGAAGATTTGTTTTTATTGCAACCTATGGGAGTAATTGCATTTTTGATACATTGTTTAATGCCTTGAAATATTATTTTAAGTATTAAACTTCTTGCAATAGATTATTCATTGAATGGTCTGTTTTTTCCCTCTGTTTTTACCTCTATTATTTCACTTGTCTATCATTACTCTGCTACTAGCCAAGGAGAACCCTCATCCATATCATGTTGCCAATTTGGCCATGCTTTTGTCTTGGTGAAACAACCCTATAACTCACCAACAAATTCAAAAGAATGACCACACCAAACTTCCGGTGGCCTGGCTCTGCCCTTTAGCACTTAGGTGCAGACTTTAGGAGCAACAGTAACTATGAAGCCAATTAGACAACTCTACTGGCTCTTCAATCAAAGAATAGAGAAAGTGAGTCATAGTTATACTTTCTAGGATGTGTTTGAATAAGAGGAGCATCGAAAAGCTACAGAGAAATCAATGGAGGGTTTTTGAAATAAAATTATTGTATTGTCAACTTTACCATAAGTATAACAATGACGAACTTGAATTTTAATTTTTTGGTTGATGTCATAGCCCCATTTGACTTCACTCAACATATATCATTTTTTTTCAAAATATTTGCGAAGAAGAATTTTGGTAATTTCATTAATAAAGTAAAATTTATCAAATAAAGGCCAGGGGATGGACAAACAATAGTATGATTCCTTCTCGAGTGAAGGAATCAAGGAAGAAAGAGGGAAATAAGAGATCGTTCACTCAGTAAGCTTGATATGACAATGAAACTTCTTGGGTGGGGTACCAACTCCCGCGTTGTGGATTGGTGTTTCTATGTTCTATCTACATTATGAATGGAATTGAATGTTGGTTTGAAACTATGTGTGAAATTCATTTATGTTTCCGTAGAAGCCTCGTGTGATTGAGACAATGCATTATCACATAATTGTTCCCTACTTAATATTTGATCAAATTGCTTGAGTCAATACAGTATTTAAGAATTATGAGAGTATCAAACCATGCAAATGAGAAGAGGTGTTAAATCCAATAAATAATCCCCAACCAAGATTCCAAGGCTATTTTTAATAGTAAATTTATAAGAAAAATAGTGGGTAATATATATTTATCCATAGACATTGGATTGAGTTCTTTGCACCGAAGCATTGAACATACTTGTCATAAATACAAGTAGAGGAGTTACAAAAGAAAAAACATCCATACAATTCTATGTTGTTCACCTATTGCAACAACATGCAAAACGTATCGAAAAGCTCTTGAACATGCATACAAAATTGATTATCATGATTTTTTAGGAACTCCTTGCAGTACTCTCATGTGAAGGTCATTGTTGGCTCTAGAAATTTCAACATCTTGCAGAAGACCTGAGGTGACAAAGAAACAAGATACCGGTCCCGCAATTGAATAATTATTTGGCTTGAAATATATCTCTCGATGCACCAAGCACCCATCTCCTTACATTCAAAGACTTTATGGACACAACCTGCACTAGGGACAAATTCAAACCCTAATCCAAAACCCTAAAAATTAAAGGAAAGGATATATCTTGGAGGGCCAAGACTGCGATCTGAGTCGAGAGACTCAAACTCTCATGTTGTAAAGTGGATATTGTGTTCAACATCGGTTTCTTCTCTGAAACCCCTTCCTTTGGTCTTCTTAGGGCCTCGATCACCGAGATGGGAAGTTCCCCCCATTATGTTTTATTTCAATTTGGGCACATGAGTGGGAAAAACATCTGCATTTCCATCATCCATCGTTGTATCATCGTCCATCAGATCATCTTATTCCGGCTTAAAATCGATCACATCAACCTCTGCGTCAACCATTATTTCATGCTTTTCTGAAAAATCGTTGAAATTTGGAGCGGGCGATGGATATATAGAATGAATGAAGGATATACATGCTTATAGGGTTATAAAAAAAATAAACATAGGGGATAATGATATACACGTTTATAGGGTTATAAAACAAATAAATTCAGGGGGGGTTTCTGAGCAGTGGGGGTTGCCTTGGAATTATTTGTCTTGAAATATATCTCTCAGCTCACCAAGGGACCATCTCCTTACTTCCTTCTGGGCGGAAGGGGATGAGTAATAAGAATATTCCCTGGAGCATTGGAAGTTCTGGTCATCATGCTTGAAGGTGTTTACTGTATCTCCATAGAACTATTTCGACTTGCTGCCATAAGTTGACGAGAATGTCTATTTTCTCCAAATGATGTTTGAAATGAACACTTGAAAGGGATAATATAACCCTCCACAAATCTTGGTTTAATGTGTATCAATGGGATATCTAGTCTAGTCTTTCATTTATTAATGAAAATTTCTATGGTTCCTGCGTAATGAGTTGTTACCATTAAATATTACTAATTGCATACTTAGAGAGAAGTGCGAAGGTGGCGGGGAAAGTGAAGAGTGATTAAGGATTGGAGATTTTGTGAAGCCGCCAACTCGACGACGCGTGAAAGAGATTCCATGTTGTTTGAAATCAACACTCTGAAGGGATAATATAACCCTCCGCAAATCTTGGTTTAATGTGTATTAATGGGAGATATCCTCGAGCCTTTCACTCATTAATGAAAATATTTATGGTTCCTGCATGATGATTTGTTAGAATTAAAGCTTAATAATTTCATAATTAGAAAGAAGTGCAAAGGTGGAGGGGACGACAAAGAGAGATTAAGGATTGGAGATTTCGTGAACCCGCTAACTCGACGACCCATGAAAGAGATTCCAAGAAATGACCAAGTATGGAAAGTAGTCGGTTGGGCTTCAAAATAGGGTCACAAGTTATACTCAGGAGACGTGAGGGCTTGATGGTCAAATTGTATGTCTCCAAAATTTTGACTGCAAAATGTGTAACACATAACAAGGCACGATGGTGGAATACAATGGTTAATTTGTATATCTCGGAACTTTGGGTGTTGTTTGTAGATCGCGGAACAATGGAAGCGCAATGTTGAGTGCGCCTACCTGGGAACCGACGATCGAAAAAGTGGCTAAGTATGGAATGGGGAAGCGGTCGGTCGGACTCATGATATAAAATCATGAGACATATTAAGAAAATAGACTAAGTAACCAGAAAGGGAAAGTAGAGGGGAAAAAGAAAGGGGATTTTGGTTGTCAATTTGTATATCGGGGAACTTTGGGTGTTGTTTGTAGGGCACAAAACAATGGAAGCGTAATATTGAGCCCGCCTAGCCGAGAACATGCGATCGAAAAAGTGGCTAAGTATGGAATGCAGAAGTGATCGGTCGGACTCATGATATAAAAGAATCAATGGAAATGTGAATGCATGAATCTTCCAACCAACGCACTTAGACATTTTCCAAAAAATGACTAAGTAACCAGACAGGGAAAGTAGAGGGGAAAAAGAAAGGGGAGGGAAATTTTTGGAAGTGGGAATTGGTATTAACAAATCCCCATTGATGGTATTAACAATAACTATGAAGTACATTAGACAGGTGAACAATATCTTCAATCAAGGAATAGAGAAAGTGAGTCATAGTTATACTTTCCAGGATGTGTTTGCATAAGAGAAGCATAGAAAAGATACAGAAAAATCAATGGAGGGTTGTTCAAGTAAAATTATTTTACTGTCAACTTGATTGTAAGTATAACAACAATGGATTTTAATTTTAATTTTCTGTGGTTGATATCATAGTCCCATTCGACTTCAACTAGCATATATCCTTTTACTTCAAAATATTTCTGAAGAAGAATTTTGGTAATTTCATCAATCAAGTAAAAGTGTTGAAATGAACTACATATTACATTTTATTCACATAGCTTACATTAAAAGGCAAGGGAGGTCTTGTATATTCTTTAAGATCATAGAAAATCCGCTAAGATCATGAATCTATCATCCAACCATAATTCAAAAACTTAGCCCATGAGAACCTTGAACTACAATATGAAAGCACATGAACAAAAGTATGTCAAACACAAGACATGAAAAAATCAGTGGATATTGGGCATTGTATCCCATCTATAGAAAAATCCCCAAATGGGCACCAAGAAATTTTTTGATTACTATATTACTATGAACCAAGATCACTATGAACATTTTCTTCTGATAGTACTATGAACCAATATCACGTTGACCTGACAATGTTCTAACATTACTAGTTCTGGAAAAGAGTGTCAGCATTTAACTTAATGGAGTTTGAACAATGACAAATTTGCAATATTACTAAAAATTCTTGATGGTTCCATTCAGAGGAGCAGTCCATTTTGATAGATCAAAGGATGGACCTGATTTAATCAAAGTTGGGTACTTTGTATGAGGTATTTCCTCATGCTTCTCATTCCTGGACTGAACAATCTTATGCGCTTCTAGTTCACTTCTTCATGGAAATGAAAAACTCTATTCATATCTTGATTGGGTAGAATGGACATATACAGATCATATTGTTTTGTTTCTTGTCAACACATGATATGAATTTTTTTTTTTGGTTCATTTGATATGCAGTATGACATTATCTCCATTTAATGTAAATTTTCTATAGACGCAAAAGTCGCGTAACATGTAGACATTGTTTGTCTTTTTCTGTAGATATACTTCATATGGAAATTCTGCCAACCCAGGAAGCACATCTTGTAATACAACTTGTCTAATTGTACAATGTACAATTGTGTTATTGAGGGTTCAAATGTCATCGTTGAGGCAATGTCTATATATGTAAGGGCAATTTTTATTACATCGTAGACAATCTATTGTGTCGTCATTTATGAAAGCGTAGGAAGAAGCAAGAGAGTTTCATTTGGCACATACAGGCTCGAAGGGGGTCGAATATGCATTTTCTGCAACCAAAACACCCTCAACCTGCACATGTGATCATAGTAGTTAATATATTGAACAATATAATATATATGTGTACAACAAAAAAATGCACAAAATTGTTTAAGGAAATTTTTATATGCAAAGTGTGGATGGAATTGTAGATGTATACGTACAATAGTTGTCGAGCTAGTTAGTTTCTTGAGATCTTGTACTATGTATGTTCGCAATTTTGTTACAAACGTTGCTTGGGTTGTGCAAAATATCCTTTCTTTAACATCTCTTTTCTTTTTTATATTTTTGAAGAGAATAAGTGGAAATTTCCCTTTATGCAATTTTTGTTCCATTGAGGAAAATAAATTTGAATAGGTGTCGAACAATTGTAGTTACAACATGGAACAGTGTAATAGTTGTGTAAGATAACTGAGATATATGAGCATGTGAAAGTAAAGGAAAAATCTGGGTATGGAGAACGGTAACATTGCCTCGTCGTTGTCTGAGTCTCCATATTTAATATGAAGAATGTGTTGCGAGCCAAATTTTCTCGCGAGTGTGATGACTGTACCAATGGTTCTGATTGGGTAAATGTCGTTGCTCTCTGCAAGTTGGTTGATTGTTGTGTCTGGTATGAAACGATATTCTGAACAAACTACGGGAACTTTTTACACAATACTTGTTTCATTGAATGATATAATCCGATCACAATCACCATGGTCATATATTGTTTTAGATAATATATTCAAATTTGTAATGTATATCCCATTACCTGGAAAGATATTTTCTGCATGTTTCTAGACAAGTTGTGTAGGGATAGTCAGTGTGACTGTAATCATGGCTTCGTTGTCTATCATGTTAGCACACATAATGCATATATATTTTTTTTCCTTATCTAAGTAGGTGTTATACATGACCATTATGTCCCCAAAGAACAATTTTCCAGTTCAACGGTTGTTCAAGCCGTCTATCGATAGTATATTGGGTGTTATAAGTTTCGACCCGGTGACATTTTTTGAACAAAAAAAGTAACGTGAATGGTAGTTTGTATAATTTGTTTTTTCATAAATGTACAAGTAGATGCACAATTTGGATGAAGTATGTAGGTCATAGTTTCGTAACCATACCTGTTAGTCTATGGAGATTTCACTATGTTAAGCATTTCACTTGTGCTCGTCGATACTTCTTGTGAACTGAAAAACATGTGTTGTAGATGACATCAACATATTTATCATGCCATAGACGAATAAATAACTTGGGATATTTGTTTTCTAAACATAGAAAGAGCATAATCTATGAATATTTACCTTTGGACTTATCATTTTGTTGATGTTTGAGATGATTGACTACTCATGCTCATGTCACTCGTCCAATTTTTTATGATGCAAACATGTGTATATTGAACATGAAAATGACTAAATAAGCACATGCATTGTATATTATTCATAATTGTTCTTGATGTCACACACAGGCTCGAAGGGGATTGAGTATGAAATAAGGTGTCGAGGGATACTCAAGAGACGTGAGGGTCGACGGTCAAATTGTATTTCTCGAAAATTTTGAGTGAAAAATGTGTAACACTGAACAGGGCATGATGGGGGAGTCTGGAATTTAATATATATATCATGGAAATATGGTGTTGCTTATAGGTCACAGAACAATAGAAGCACAATCTTGAGCCTTCCATCCTAGGAGTTCGGATGTCAATTTTTATATCGCGGAACTCTGGGTGTTGTTTGCGGGACACAGAACAATAGAGGCGCAATTTTGAGGCCGACAACCGGGGAAACCGTGATAAAAAAAAGTGTCTAAGTATGGAATGGGGAAGTGGTCGGTTAGACTCATGATATAGAAGCATGCGGGGAAATTTGAACCCATGAGTCTTTCATCCCATGCACCTACACATTTTCGGAAAAATGACTAAGTAAAGTAACTAGAAAGGGAAAGTTGAGGGGAAAAATAAAAGGGAATTCAATTAAGTATAGAAGAGGGTAAAAAAAGGGATAAAAGAGAGTGGAAAAATATAAAAGGGGAGGGAAATTTTCGGAAGCGGGAAGTCTCAACAAATCCCCATTGTTTTCAAATCATCATTTTCTAGTACAATATTTTATCCACATACTCGTTTTGTGTGTTTGATTTACTATCACTATTGATATACCTTTTTGAAGATTGCACTTCAGCTTCTTGTGTTGTGGCATATAAGACTTCATTCTCTTGTCCAATCAGTCTGTTTATTTCAATGTACCAATGCAAAAAATACAATGGACATGAAGGTAAGTTGGTATGTAGAAAGACATATAAAAAAATAAATACAATTCTATTTATTTCAATGTAGCAACACATAAAATATAGTTGACATGAAGATAAATTATTATGTAGGAAGATATGTAGTATCTACATATAATAAATTAGGTGCAAAGCAGTAGAATAAATATATAGACAATAAATGAAATACAAAACAATGGAATATGAAATAAGGGTAGAAGCATGCGCCTTTGTATGTCTTTTTCTACATTTGTGGTTAAGAGTCCTTCGTCTTGTTCAGTTATTTTGTTTGTTTCAATGTGGGAACACACAAAATACAATGAACATAAATGTAAGTTTGTATGTAAGGGAAAACAAGTAATATGTACATACATTAAATCAGAATCAAAGGAATAGAACAAAATATAGAGTTAGAAGTATGCACCTTTGTTTTTCTTGATCCATGGTTGTGGTTATATAGAATTTTTTCTGGCCAAAATCTATTACAAGCTAGAAATTATTAAGAAGTTGGATGATCCTAGATGAATGATTTGGTTTTGTGCAACAAAGTATCCAGATATGCTTTGAGACATGGAAATATTATTTTGTAATATGCTTGATGTATATTTCATAATTCAACTACAAGACAAATTGTCTCATGGTCAGACCTGTATGTGTCTAAGATAAAGAGGGTGTATTGTGAAATAGGCACATTTGACCATACATGGTCAATAAGTGCGTTTTGTACATGCTTTATCTTATCCAAAAGAAAACGGAGATTGTAATTGCACATGTAGTTTTCCAATTCTTTTGTTATGGAACTATTTTGTAGCATGTCAACATTGAAGTCTCCTAGAATGATAATGATTTCGTTCAGATGTAAATGGTGTAATGCATTTGAAACAACATTCATTATGTTGGGAAATGTTGCACGCGGAGCGACATAGAGATTCAATATTGCAATTTTCAATCCACATAAAATTACTCTTGCTAGCACCATCTCAACATTTTTTTCTTCGAAATGCATATGATCCAAAATTGTTATATGTTTTTTCACTAATATCATCACTCCATACGTAATGTAACTTGATATGCAATTGTGATTTGGAAATTTCTTGTTTTTCATGCATAATTCCACGTATGTTTCTTGCAATCACAGAATATCATATTGCATTGTGTCATAGTCATTAACTATATCATTCATATGTGCATTTAAGATGCATGTGTTAAGTGAGAGAATTGATATAGGTGAGTTTGATTGTATGGATTGGTAATCATATTGCAGATGCCATTTTGCACTAGTCCGAAGGAATTGCATATCAGTATCGACTTTATGTTTGACTTTTAAGCTATCTTTTGTAAGAGCGCTTAGCAAATACAGGGACACTATGTTTCTGACACAAGACATAGTTGTGTATACAAGTCCATGTATTTGTATTCCAGTAAGGTCGAAGGCAACACTATCAAGTGTTATCCCTTGTGATCTGTGGATTGTACGTGCACATGCAAGTTGAATTAGAAACTGTTTTCGAATCTTTAGTTAACCTGTCTTTGCCGATGTTGATATTGGCTTTTATATTCGCAATATAGGTGTCCATTCACGCAAAGTGTTTGAATTATATAGATAAGCTAACTTGTTGGCTTGTCAATGGCCAATATGTGGGTCATGGAACTTAATCCAGAGGAAATCAATTTTTTATGTTTTGGTATAAGCTTTGAGTATTCCATCTGCACCATTCACCAGGATATCCTATGAATCATAGTTCCACACATATATTTCAACTAACATGTCTAATTTTAGGACAAGTTGCAAAGGGAATCTCCTGCAATATATCCTATAGTATACAAAAATGTATTGAATTTGAAAAGGGCATTGTTATGAAATACCTGGTTGATGTTGTCATGTAAAATGGAGTGTGCATCTATTTGATAGAATTCAACATCAATTTCTTTCTCCATCTTTTAAGTTGTGATTTTCAAGATGTTTCTTAGTTATGTTTAGACAATATGAAAATAGTATAAAAGATAAGTATAAGTTTGGGAGTGCATACCAACTCTTCTATGTATATTTCAACCTTTGTTCATGTCAAATCCAGTGCTTCATGGTTTCTATAGAATATGACATAGAAACAAAGCTACAGTTAGTTCCCAACCATATAGAAGAGATAATGAAAATAAAACAATAGTATCAATTTGCTCAGTACAAAGATTGAGTATTTAGCTAGAAAATCGCAAAACACCATCCCAACAATTTTTTGTGTATAAAGCCCATTTTATAAACTATATAAAAGAAATTTAGCTAGAAAATCGCAAAGCAACAAGCTAAAAATTTTCTATGCGTCAATCCCAATGGCCAAAAGAAATTTGACAGCTTAACAATCTTTTTTTTGTCTTCTCAGAAGCTATTGGAAGTCTGAAACCTTATAAGAGTTCTATTTATCATGTGGGAGGATACACTGAAATCAGAATTGGTTTTTGGACCCAACTCATTTTGTGTTTTATCTTCATCCTTTACCTAGGATTTGCATTTCAGGTCCTGGAACTTTCTATTTATAACTTATTGAAATATGTCATCGATAAAGATATACCTTTAGAAGGATGAAGTAAAATGTGATGTTTCACCTATGGAGCTATGTGATGTGATTCTAGCACAACCATAGCTATGCAAAAGGCACTAAATCTATAAATCACACCTTCAAAGCATTGTCCTCGACATCAAAGAGAATTTTTTTTCACATTCTTGAAGTAAAGCATAAGATGGATCTCCTTAATTTATGAAAAACAAAGTTGTAAATTGAATAGTTGTACAAAAAAACTCATTTTGTTGATTATCTAACAAATTGTCGTCCATAATACTATTTTCCTTGTACAAGTTTCATCCACCATGCACCTTTTGCAACAAAAATAGTCATAAATGTTTTTGACGAAATACATAAATGTATTTTAAAAACCCTCTAGGATTCCACTCCATTGTTAATTGAAGCATCATATCAACCTATTTCCTAGAGAAGTATTACCCAATGAACCTTATATTACAAATCATTGCTAGATAATGATGAGATACCCAACAAATATAGGGTCTCTTACATAAGGGATACATTTGATTGAACACATCACCATGTGCGAGCATGATCATGCTAGTGTCAAAGAAAGATGTGTTTCTTTTGTGAGTAAAAAACTTACCAACATGAGGTAGGGGTTATATACACCTATATCCATTCCTTTTCACCCATGGGAATCAATCTTTGTGGATTTTTTGTGAGGTTCCCTTATCACATTCCACCACCATAATGGAAGTTTTGGTCAATTGGTTCTCGAATATGCTGATCTTTGTGCCATGAATAGGACATTGTGAAACACTTATTCACATATATTTGGTTATATTTAAGTCATCCACTTCTATTGTCAATGAAAAATATACCAATCCATTTCTATAATTAGGAATATATTTGGGATCTACATGACACAATTTTGGACACATCTGTAATGTTCCATTCTTAATTCAACAAAAGTTGTTAACCAAACTTGTATGCACTTGCTTCACATGTATAATCACAATAATCCATGCACATATGATGGAAATACTTTCTTCTAGTCACTAATTTTTATAACTTCCTCAATATAACGTGACACAATGTAGCCCCTTTGAAATATACTTTAGATTTCAACCTATTGGCCAATGGTCATTTCCTATCTAACACGTCCAATGATGGGAACCTTTATTTCTACATAGAAAATATGTTAACAAAGTAACAGACTTCATTGAGAACATCCAAAAAACTCAGTGCAAGTAGATGAGATTCCATGAAAATCCTTGACAAAGTTCAAGAAGTGACATGACAAGGACTGTGTCTTCAACAACTTCTTAGTTGGGGAAAATGTGTGGCTTCGTATTTAGAAATAAAAATTCAAGGCCTCGTATCTCAAGTGTATGTCACTACAATACATACGATATACCATCACTAAGTAGTGTGGTTATAAGGAATTCAACCTCAAATTTCCACCCTACCTTGGGGTGCATCAAATCTTCAATGTTGAGCTCATATGGCCTTATAGTCCTCCAATACCTTAGTAAAGTACAAAATAGTGAAAGCATTCAACAGAGATAGATATGAAATTCAACTCACAAATGACTTATAATCAAGTCATTAATAAGAGGATGTGCCATGCATGCCACAAGTATAGGGTTTGCACACTGTAAATCTTTGATAATACACAATAAACATGGTAGTTTAAATAGAGCATTTGAAATCCTTGTGAGGATTGGATGAGTTGCAGGTCAACTTCCATTACCTCTAAACCTACTTAAGGTGTATAATATAATTCCTATTTAAGTTTTGTACTACTATGTATTGTACAGATCTCGTGAGATAAAAAGAGTAATTTCTATGTGACCAAGGAAAGGTCATTCCAAACCAAGATAGTATAGATATTTCCAGGTAGATGGCCTTGTTTTTGTATTAAGTAAAGTCCAATGGGACAAGTATATCCCAGAATTTTCTTGATTTTAGCCTAGAAAAAACTTTGCTTGAAATTTGTACCTATGTGATTTTTTGGACCATTCTATCTTGTGCATGTGGTCTTCTCACTAACAACACGTTCACATGTGACTGAAGGTACAAACAAACAAGTACATGTCAGATATTTCTTCATCAAGTGAGGGAATCTTAGGAAAAATAGAGGGAAATGTTACTCCATCTCGTAGGTATGATACGCTGACGTAGATGCACCCTCTACCTCAGCAAAGGTCTCAGCGCTGACCTCCCGGTCTTAAGGATCATTCAAATTCCACCTTCGAGCTGAAGTGGCTCCTTCGATTCTCCACTGGAATTCTCTATTAGAATTGACCCAAAGGGATTTTCTTCTCCTTACTGCCTTTAGGTCCGATCACTTCTCTGTTCATAACAAAAAAGTAGAAATCGGGTTTCGGGGTTTTCCAATCCTCGATGTCACAAACGTTTTCCTTCTTGATTTCCCGATCTCTGATATCCCGTGATACTTCAACTTCAGTTAGCCCCTGGGCTAGAATTTTGGTCCACATGACCTCCCCTTATGTGACCACAGTCCTATCTTCTTTCGGGGTTTCGGGGTTTTGGATGTCGAAATGTATGGGACCTCTTGCCCTCAGGATCCCCGATTCTCTGACTCTCGATATGACGTCAACTAGGAACCCCTTTCCACCTTATACATGATCAATGGCCATGATCATCTACTAAATCGATGACTCCAGATCTCCCTCGGGATATCCCAATATGACTCTTCCCTTTTGGGACTTTTCCCGAAGCTCTGGATTGTTGCCACGCATCCCCTCAAGATGGACGGTTCTGATTTACTCTCGGGGTTTCACAACTTCAATTCCCGAAGTGTCCCAACATCTTGTCCTCGGAACTCCCAAAGTGTCGATGGACTCTCGATCTCCACCACGTGTCCCAACCGATGGATAGTCCTGATTCAATCTCAAGATTTCGCGACTTGTGATGCCCCGATGACACAATTTCTCTATCAACTCGAAACCCCGGCCATCAAAATATCGATGGGTTCTTGATTTCTTCCACTTCTCTCAATAGATGGGCGGCTCAGATTGATTCTGATATTTTCACTATGAAGATTCCTGATCTCCTGTCATCGTAACTCCCGATTTCACGAATGCCAAAATCCCGATGGCCGAGCCTCTAGTCGGGACTTTCATCCTCCCATTCACGAAGCTTAAACCTTGTGCAACTTCTGGTCGATCCAATGGCTAATGGGTATCTATGTGAAGATCCGATGGTCCACAATCTCCTGAGCTTGCACCTTGGAAACCCAGTCGTAACCTCCTTGCTTCTTTGTCAGATCGGATGGCTGGCGGGATTTCGCTAATCCTCTACAGAGAATTATGACCGTCTATTTCTTCCCCCTGACGATTTCTGTGAGTGAACCAAGGATTCTTCCCGGGACTTATCCACCTGCGGCACAAACTTCCGACGTCTTCTAATCACTCAAATGCAACAACTTCTTGTACTGCCTTCAATATTTTTAAAGGCTTTACTCCTTCCGAGATTTCTCACAACTTCAAGTCTTAAAGAAGACCCTTGCACGCACTCCTTGCGGCAACCTCCAAACTCTTGATGTGTTGAACACCTTCGACTCACGGCACTCCCTGCAGCGATAATCCTTCAATAACTTCTCAGATATCAAACCCTGGATTTAAGCTTGGTCTGTGCACACTTTACATGACTTCTGTGCCTGACTGCACCTCTTGTGTGAATATGAGAACAAATGCTATCTCTCCTGAGCTTTCAGAGACGAACCTCTGAACCTTTAGTCAATGCACTCCTTGCGGACAATTCAACTGCACTCCTTGCAGGAACTCTTGCTCAGATAGAGAAACAATTGAAACTCATTTCATTACCCTTTCCTCTCAGATTTCAAATATTCAACAAGAAATCATTCATACATAGCATAAAAGCCATTGCATGACAGAAAGAGTAAAACATTCACGAGCATAACATTTAAAGATGCATACATAGAGAATATATGAACACCATGAGTCTGAATCACAACTTTCTTGTATTAATTCAGAACTTCTGTACATGGAGTCTACTACACATCTCTCTACTTCTCTTCTATGATCTCTTCTGATAATGTTACAATGATACAAGGGAGGGTGTCTATATTTGTTTTCCCTCCACTCCTTGTAAAACTGTCTAATCTAGGAATTCAAAGCTACCTACTAACATAAATTCCTTCTACCTACTATGGATGAGAGCAGATCACTCAAGGTCATTTACAATATATAAGTATGCCTCTCCTTAACTATCACATTTAAGTTTGGCGCATCCAATCTTTAAAAGTTTTTAAACAATTTGTCATGTGCTCAAAATGTGTTGCGCTTGCCCCACGCTCGCTTGATGTTGGCGATGATCCTGCATCATACTCCCTTGCTTGAAAATTTTCATGGGCTCTTGTCCATGAGCTCTTGCACGGTCTGTCCATGCTTATGAATTTCTACTTCATTCTCCCAGTTGGCATCTTCAACTGGATGTCCTTTCCACTTGACCAAGTATTCAAGGTATTGTCTTCTTTTGGTCTTCTTACTAATTCTTTTGTCTAGTATGCTTTCCATTTGTGGCTTCTCCACAACTGGCATCTGCTTTTTCCACTGAACCTCTTCTTGTTCATCACTTGTTACTGCTTCCTCAGTTTTTTATGGGTACAAATCTGAGACATTGAATATCGGATAAATTCTGATCCCATCGGGTAATTCAATCTCATAAGCATTTTCCCCAAATTTCTTCAAGATCTTACATTGTCTGATTTTCTTCATCTTCAGTTTATTATATGTTCCCCTCGGGAACCTTTCCTTTCTCATATGTGCCAGAATCAAGTCACCAACTTTGAATTGAAGTTTTCTTTTGTGCTGATCTACCCTATGTTTATACTCATGGATTGAATTATGTAACCACTCCTTCACCTGGATGTGAAGTTCTTTCATCGCCTCTTTGAAATCTTCTACACTAATGCTCCTAGTTCCATTCAGTTCTGTATCCCTCAACTCATAAATCCCTCTCGATTGTATGCCATAAACAATCTGAAATGGACTCTACCCTGTGCTTTTGTTAACTGAGTCATTATACACAAACTCTGCATGTGGTAATATGTTGTCCCACTGGCTATGGTGTTCTGTCACCAAGCTCCTTAGCAAGTCTCCCAAACTTCTGTTCACTACTTCAGTTTGTCCATCCGTCTGAGGATGATAAGTTGAACTAAATGATAAGTTAGTTCATAGCTTCTTCCATAAGGTCCTTCAAAAGTGTCCTATGAACTTAGTGTCTCAATCCGAAACTATGCTCCTTGATAAGCCGTGAAGTCAAATAACTTCTTTGAAAAATAGATTCGCAATGTAAGTTGCGTCACTGGTTTTCTAACATGGGATAAAGTGTACCATTTTGGAAAATCTATCAACCACCACAAAGATTGAGTCAAACCCTCTTTGTGTTCTTGGCAACCCCAATATGAAATCCATGCTGACTGCATCCCACAGTCTCTCAGGTATGGGCAATGGTTGATAAAATCCTGCATTTTGCCTCCTTCCTTACGAATGTTGACAAATTTTGCATCTGTCCACAAATATTTTAACTTATGCTCACATTCCTAGCCAAAAGTATGGCTCATTCAGTTTTGCGAACATTTTTTCATGACCAAAGTGTCCTGCTAATCCTCCACTGTGTTTCTCCTTCAGCAAGTTCTCCCTCATGGAGAATTTTGGAATACAAAGCTGATTACCTTTAAACAGTAATCCTTCCTGGATCATGTATTCTATCCATTGGCTTCTATCTTTGAGAATTGGATTCTCAGCTGCTTCATATGCTTCAGAATTGGACTTCGTTCATCAACCTCATAAAGGTACTTGGCACATTTGTTAAGCCAAACGTCATAACAAGCCATTTATACAACCCTTCGTTAGTCTTGAAGGTTGTTTTCCATTCATCACCTTCCCTCATACGAATCTGGTGATAACCACTTTTCAAATCAATCTTCGAAAAATATTTTTCTCCACTTAAGCAATCCATCAAATCATCCATCCTTGGCAATGGAAATCTATACCTGATGGTTATATTGTTAATGGATCTTGAATCAGTACACATCCTCTAGCCTCCATCTTTCTTTGGACTGAGTACTGTCAGAACAGTACATGGACTCAAGCTTTCTCTAACCAATCCTTTGTCCAACAAATCCTAGACTTGTCTTTTGACCTCTTCATTCTCCTGTGATGTTAATCTGTACGCTGATTTGTTCAGTAAATTGGCTCCTGGTATGAGATCAATATGATGACTTACACTTCTGATCGATGGCAACGAACGAGGTAGTTCATCCACTACTATGTTAGCGAACCCTTCCAACAATTCTTGAACCTCTTTGGGTAAATCATCTATCCTTGTGCTGGTTAAAATAATCTTTGGCTTCCTGACCACAATGAACTATGGTTACTCCTTCTTCTTGACCTCATTAAGGAGTTCCTTGCCACTCATGAGAAGTACAGTGTTACTTACTTCCGATTTCACCTCCTTATCCTTAATTGGAAGTAACATGTGAGTCCTCCCATTCTTTTCTAAGGTATATGTATTCATCCTCCCATCATGAATCACATTCCTTTCATATTGCCATGGTCTACCCAGCAATAGATGAAAAAAATCCATGGGAATAACATCACACAAGATCTTATCATTATATCCTCCTATCTTAAATTCAACTAAACATTGTTTAGTGACATTTACCTGATGTCCTTTTTGTAGCCATGAAACTTTATATGGACTTGGATGTTCAATCGTCTCCAGCTCCAACTTTTCTACCATCTCTGTCGAAACGATATTATTTGTGCTACCACTATCCACAATGACCTTGCATACCCTGTCCTTGGTTTTGCAAGCAGTCCGAAAAAGTCTATTTATTTGGAGTGAACTCTCTACTTCCTTCTCTGGTGTCAAAAGAACCTTTCGCATCATCAACGATCTTCTGCCTTCAGCGTCTTCTGCCTCAACATTCCACCTCTGTGCTTCGACGATGTGGGTTTCTCCACTCTCTTTCTTTTTATCTGGACATTCATAAGATTTATGTCCATTCTTTCCACATGTGAAGAATTTTATTACTCCACCTCTTCCTCTTGCTCTTCCTCTAGTACGAGGAAAGATATTATTATCAACATAATCTCCTCTTTGCTCCGTATGTTGTCCTCTCTGTTCAACATATTTCCCTCGTTGTGAGGTTCCACCTCTTTCAGTTCGAGCCTGAGGTTTCTTCCAGGCTTCCTTGGGCTTCTGGTTTTTATCCTGGGCAATTGATTTGCCTCTGGGATGACTTCTGCCTCGGCCTCTTTGACCCTGCTTTCGCCTCAACTTCTCTTCAGCCTTTAGAGCCATTTGATAAGAATCTTCCACCGTTCGGATGGTTACCATGCTCATCTCATCCTGAATGTCATATCTCAGGCCATTCATGTACCTGACAACCTTTTCATCATCGCTTTCCCGATGACCTGCCCTGATGTTTAGCCTGTAGAATTCTTCAGTATATTCCTTCACTGTCATCAGCTTCTGTCTTAGGTTTTTCATTCTTAGAAATAGAGTAATCTGGTAATCTCTGGGGATGAATTTTTCCTTCATCTTTGCAATCATTCTATCCCAGCTTTTGATTTTTTTCTTGCCTTTGCAGTGTCTCTCAGCTTGTAGTTCATCCCACCACAATGCTACATGTCCCTTCAATCTCATGATAGCATGCTTGACCTTCTTGTCTTCCTTGACATCTTCATAGTCGAAATAAGTATCCAGAGCTCTAATCTAGTCTAGAATCTCTTCTGCATCCAGGTTTCCCTCATAAACTGGAATGTCCATTTTGGCCCTGGCACCCATTATTGCGACAGCCCTGAGTAGGCGTTCATTTGCTGCATCCTCGGCTGCAACTTCTTCTTCTTCATGCTCAACTTCCATTTCACTTTCAGAATCACTAAGATCCCCAATACCGACTGTGCGTCTCTGTGTTGTCTCCATGTCCTCAAGTCTGGCGCGTAAATCACACATTTTTCTTTCCATGGTTGGGTCACGCATCTTCCTACCTCTTGTTCTTGGTATTTCCCTTTCCTCTGGTGGATCAAGTGTTTTCATGTCTCTTCTTCTAGGTGGCATGGTGAAATTTTCCTTTTCTCTACTACAGAAAGCAAAGAACCTTTCTATGCTCTAATACCAAACCTGACGCAGACGCACCCTCTGCCTTAGCAAAGGTCTCTTCGCTGACCTCCCGGTCTTAAGGATCGTTCAAATTACACCTTCAAGTTGAAGTGGATCCTTCGATTTTCCACTGGAATTCTCTATTAGAATTGACCCACAGGGATTTTCTTCTCCTTACAGCCTTTAGGTCCGATCACTTCTCCGTTCACAACAGAAAAGTAGAAATCAGGTTTCGGGGTTTTCCAATCCCCGATGTCACAAACTTTTTCCTTCTCAATTTTCTGATCTATGATATCCCATGATACTTCAACTTCAGTTAGCCCCTGGGCTAGACTTTTGGTCCACATGACCTCCCCTTATGTGACCGTAGTCCTATCTTCTTTCGAGGTTTCGGGGTTTTGGATGTCGAAATGTATGGGACCTCTTGTCCTCAGGATCCCCGATTCTCCGACTCCCGATATGACGTCAACTAGGAACCCCTTTACACCTTATACAAAATCAACGGCCGTGATCATGTACTAAACCGATGGCTCCAGATCTCCCTTGGGATATCCTGATATGACTCTTCCCTTTCGAGACTTTTCCCGTAGCTCTGGATTGTTTCCATGCATCCCCTCAAGATGGACAGTTCTGATTTACTCTCAGGGTTTCACGACTTCAATTCCCGAAGTGTCCCGACATATTTTCCTCAGAACTCCCGAAGTGCCGATGGAATTTTGATCTCCACCACGTGTCCCAACCGATGGACGGTCCTGATTCAATCTTGGGATTTCATGAATTGCGATGCCTCGATGACACAATTTCTCTATCAACTCGAAACCCCGGTTGCCGAAATACCGACGGGTTCTCGATTTTTTCCACGTGTCTCAATAGATGGGCGGCTCAAATTGATTCCGGGATTTTCACTATGAAGATTCCTGATCTCCTATCATCGTGACTCTCGATTTCATGAATGCCAAAATCCTGATGCCCGCGCCTCTTGTCGGGACTTTCATCCTCCCGTTCACGAAGATTAAACCTCATGCAACTTCTGGTCGATCCAATGGCTGATGGGTATCTATGTGAAGATCCGACGGTCCACAATCTCCTGAGCTTGCACCTTGGAAACCCGGTCGTAACCTCCTCACTTCTTTGTCAGATCGGACGGCTGGCGGGATTTTGCTAATCCTCTACAGAGAATTCTGACCGTCTATTCCTTCCCCCTAATGATTTATGCGAGTGAACCAAGGATTCTTCCCCGGACTTATCCACCTGCGGCGCAAACTTCTAATGTCTTCTAATCACTCAAATGCACCAACTTCTTGTACTGCCTTCAATAGTTTTAAAGGATTTACTCCTCCTGAGCTTTCTCACAACTTCGAGTCTTAAAGAAGACCCTTGCACGCACTCCTTGTGGAAACCTCCAAACTCTTGAAGTGTTTAACACCTTCGACTCCGCGCACTCCCTGTAGCGAAAGTCCTTCAATAACTTCTCAGATTTCAAACCCTGGATTCAAGCTTGGTCTGTGCACACTTTGCACGACTTTTGTGCCTGACTGCACCTCTTGTGTGAATATGAGAACAAACGATGTCTCTCCTAATCTTTCAGAGATGAACCTATGAACCTTTTGTCAACGCACTCCTTGCAGAAAATTCAACTGCACTCCTTGCAAGAACTCTTGCTCAGATAGAGAAACAATTGAAACTCATTTCATTACCCTTTCCTCTCATATTTAAAATATTCAACAAGAAATCATTCATACATAACATAAAATCAATTGCATGACAGAAAGAGTAAAACATTGATGAGCATAACATTTAAATATGCATACACAGAGAATATATGAACACGATGAGTCTGAATCACAACTTTCTTGTATTAATTCAGAACTTCTGTACATGGAGTCTGCTACACATCTCTTTGCTTCTCTTCTATGCTCTCTTCTGATAATGTCACAATGATACAAGTAAGGGTGTCTATATCCGTTTTTCCTCCACTCCTTCTAAACCTGTCTAATATAGGAATTCAAAGCTACCTACTAACATAAATGCCTTCTACCTACTATGGATGAGAGCGGATCGCTCAAGGTCCTTTACAATATATAAGTACGCCTCTCCTTAACTATCACATTTAAGTTTGGCGCATCCAATCTTCAAAAGTTTTTAAACAATTTATCATGTGCTCAAAATGTGTTGTGCTTGCCCCATGCTCCCTTGATGTTGGCGATGCTCCTGCATCATACACGAAGGACCAGTGGTTAAAAAGTTAGAATAATTTTTCATAGACGCATGGAATTTTTTCTTGTCGAAGGAGGATCATGCTCTTATGATGATGACAAAATAGGATACATAGATGTGCCACTCAGGTATAAGAATATGGTGAAACAATGGGTACCTAAGGAACTACCTCCGTTAGACATTGACTTCATTGTCAACAATAGGACATATCGCATTTCCCCATCCTCCATGTGTAACAACCCCTCTGTTACGACATATAAGTACTCGTGGAACAGTAAGAGATATTTTTTTTCGGACATCCATAACACATCATTTGAACTAGTGAAACATGATAGTGATGTACATCAACAATACTCATTCTATTTCTCTCATTTCATTGCACTATTGGATTTAGATATCACTTAATACATTAAGGATCTGCCACTTCACATATAATAACATACAAGCCACCCACCCAACCTATCCTGTAAGGTTAGGACCTCCAAGACACATAATCAATGCTCAAGTATAAGATTTTTCCGATTGATATTGTCCATTTAAGGTCTCAAGACTAGCAACTGTTATGAGGAACTAGGAAGTATCTAATTCCCATACCTTCAATCTATTATGTACATCAAATAATTTATAGCAGTCTTTTGTGCAAATTTTCTTCAAATGACATAGAAAAACCGATATATTAGTCATCACCTCATAACACAATGTATATGATTTCAATAATTCATCATCTTACGTATTTAAAGAATAGTAAACAATCCAATTAAATCAGAACATAAACCTAATCAGTAACAGAGACCTTCAACATGCAACCTAATAAGATGAAAGTTACATCTTACTCTAATTTACTGGGGAAAAGTGACAACCCTACATAGTAAATCCAAGTAGAAAGCTATCGATCTATATCATAAATTAAATGAGGAAAACAACAACAGAGGAAAACTCCCAACACAAAGTAGAATCATAACCTTACTTTGTACTTTTGTGAACCAACAGATACTGTGAAGAAATAAACCTGCAACCGAGTGAAAGTCTGTTCTAATATTGAGTTAATAATTTTATATATGGAACCTGAAATTCATCTTCTGGGTGTCACAGTGAAACACTTCGAGAGTCAACTCTAGAAGTGCATGGATAGGCTCCTTGAAATCCCAAGTTTAGAAGGAATAGTCCTTGGTGTGCACAGAGATCCTCTTAAGTCGGGAGAGGTTTCTAACCTTTAGAAATACGAATATCAGAAGAGATAGTGCGAACATACACAGGAGAGGCACAAAGTACACACTCAACAATTATAATCCAGAGGTCACAAGGGATGCACTATTGAGCACTAGAGTTCATTTCAAAGGTAAAGCTCAAGAGGGATAACATGTGCAGGGTTCAAAAGAGGAAAACAATGGTTGAAATCCCTTTAAAGGAAACCAATGGACAGGATTGGATCATGAGGAAATCATAATCCCCATGACCGTTGGATCAGACAAAAATGTGCACTTGTTAAAACCCAGAGACATTCGGGCTTTGTCACTTCGGGATATCCAAGTTATTTATCTTGAGAGAGCCCCGAAGTCCAAATTTAGGAAGTGATCTACACTATAGATCAGTGGGTGATTTCTAGTCCTTAGATCGATAAGGGTTCAACGATCTGGTGAGATTGGGTTTGTAACCATAGAGAGTCAAGAAACCCCAAAGCTCCAAAGTCCCAGAGTGAAGGATAGTCGTAGATCTGGCGATTAATCGAGAGTCATTATATCTACAAGCCTTCATTATTTGGAGGTTCATTTAATCGCCACTTCGACAAAAAATGAGACATGAAGCTAAAGGTTAAGGAACTCCCAAAGTTTCAAAGTCCGGAGTAAATCCTTACCATCCAACATTAGGTACACATGTCCATAGATCCTAAGTATTCATAATTCATCTAAACGGGAGGCGGTGAGTGAAAATTGTTTTGATGAGAAAAGTCTCAAACTCTCAGAGTTCCAAAGTTAATCAAGGACCGTTAGATATGAGGGTTCGAACTTTTTTAGTTTGGAGGTAACGTGAGTTGTAGAAGAAAAAACCTCTAAAGCCTGGAGCTCCGGAGTTACTTCTAGTCGTAGATTGAAGCAAGGTAAAGGAACCATTGATCTCTGAGTTAATCAGGATTCGGTTCTTCGGCTAAGTTAAGAGGTAAAATTTAAGGATTACAAAAATAATGAAGTTCCAAACTTCCGGAGTAAAGGTGATCGGTAGATCTAGCGAACAATCAAGGACCGTTATATGTTTAAGTCTTAGTCCTTCAGAGGTTCGAAAGTTCAACACTCTGGAGGAAATGGGTTGATGTTTACAAAAAGGGGAAATTCCCAGAGTTTTGAACTTTGGAGTGGATGACAACTGTTAATTTGAGGGAGAGTGTAAATCGTCAAATCTCCAATATCTTCGAAGCTGCGATGATCCAAGTTGAATAGTTTCAAGTTGTGAAAGCAGGGAAAACCTAGAATTCTGGAGTTCGATGGTGGATCTCCACCATAGAAACTCATATAAGGAAAATTTGTTCCAGTCGCTAGATTAGATTACTAAAAATTATAAAGGAAGTTGGGGTAGGGTTAACCTACGACTTCTGGTCAACTCAACTCAATACCAGATTCGATAAGCCATTTATACTTTGGTACCATCATGGCATCTTATCCAATATTATTCTTAACTTCTTTATGCCATTCATCATCAATTTGTAAAATTAGAATCTTTTCTTGAAGATTCTTCTTAACAGGTAATACCGAAAATATGCATGGTCTCCTACTCAATGCATATACCACTCGGTTCATAGTTCCTTTAATGTAAGAAATTTCAAAATCGTATTCTCTAAGTAATTATAACCAACGCCTTTGTCGTGTGTTCAGGTCACTTTGTGTAAAAATATGTTGCAATCGACAGTGATCTGTATTTAATTCAAATTTGCATCCAATCAAATAATGTCTCCATACTCTCAAGGCATAAACAATAGCTAATAACTCCAAGTCATGTGTTGCGTAGTTTTCTTCATTCTTTCTCAATTTCCTTGAAATGTAAGCGATCACTCGACCGTCTTGCATCAAAACTCTGCCTAACCATTCCTTGGATGCATCTGTGCATAACAAGAACTCCTTGTCCATGTTGGGGAATTTTATTACCAGCGTTGTCGTCAAAAACTCTTTGATCCTTTGAAATGCTTCTGCACATTTCTCATTCCACAAGAACTTCTTGTTCTTCTTCTGCAATTCCGTGATTGGATTTGCTATCTTCAAAAATCCTTCAAAAAATCTTTGGTAATATCATATTCCCATAGATTCAATCTATTTCGTAAATCAAATCATTTCTAGCAGTCTTACATGCAAATTTTCTTCAAATGACACAGAAAAACTGGTATCTTAGTCATCACCTCATAACATAATGTATACTATTTCAATAATTCATCATCTTATGTATTTAAAGGATAGGAAACAATCCAATAAAATTAGAACATAAACTTAATTAGTAATAGAGACCTTCAACATGCAACCTAATAAGATGACAGTTTCGTCTTACTCCACTTTGTTGGGGAAAAGTGACAACCTTACATAGTACATCCAAGTAGAAAGCTACTGATCTATATCACAAATTAAATGAGGAAAACAACAATAGAGGAAATATCCCAGCACAAATTAGAATCATAAGCTTACTTTGTACTTTTGTGAACCAGCGGATACTATGAAGAAATAAACCTGCAACCGAGTGAAAGCATGTTCTAATATTGAGTTAATAAGTTTTTGTAAGGAACCTGAAATTCCTCTTCTAGGTGTCACAGTGCAACACTTCCAGAGCCAACTCTGGAAGTGCATGGATAGGCTCCTTGAAAGACAAAAGTTAGAATGAATAGTCCTTGGTGTGCATAGATATCCTCTCAAGTTGGGAAGAGCTTTCTAACCATTGGAACTATGAAGCTCAGAAGAGATAGTGTGAACATACACAGGGCAGGCGCAAAGTATGCACTCAACAAGTAGAATCCAGAGCTCAGGAGGGATGCACTATTAAGCATTGGAGTTCATTTCAAAGGAAAACATAAAGAGGGACAGTGTGTGTAGGGTTTAAAATAGGAAAACAAAGGTTGAAATCCCTTCGAAGGAAACTAGTGGACATGATTTGATCATGAGGAAATCAAAATCCCCACGATTGTCCGTTCATAAAAAAGTGTGCACTCGTTAAGACTCGAAGACCTTTGGGCTTCGTCACTTCGACAGATCCAAGTTATTTATGTTAAGAGAGCCTCGAAGTCTAAAGTTACGAAGTGATCTACATCATATATCAGTGGGTGATTTCTAGTCGTTGGATCCACAGGGGTTCAACGATATGGTGAGATTGTGTTCGTAACCATAGAGAGTCAAGAAACCCTAGAGCTCTGAAGTCACAGAGAGAAGGATAGTCGTATATATGGCGATTGATCAATATTCGTTAGATATACGATCCTTCGTTCTTCCACGATTCGGTTAATCGACAGTTCGACAAAAATTTAGACATGAAGCTAAAGGTTAAGGAACTCTCGGAGTCCCGATGTTTGGAGTAAATCCTTACCATCCAATGTTGGGTACACGTGTCCATAGATCCAAAGTATTTAGAATTCATCCAAACAGGAGGTGGTGAGTGAAAGTTTTGTTGATGAGAAAAGTCATGAAATCTCAGAGTTCCAAAGTTAATCCCAACCATTGTCGAGGGTTAATCAAGGACCATCAGATATGAGGATTCTTCCTTCATTAGTTCGGAGGTAACGTGAGTTGTAGAAGAAAAAACCTCTGAATCCCAGAGCTCTGGAGTTACTTCTAGTCGTAGATCAGAGCAAGGTAAACAAATCCTTGATCTTCAAGTTAATCAGGATTCGAATCTCCAACTAAGTTAAGAGGTTAAAGTTAAGGATTATGAAAACCTCGAAGTTCCGAACTTCCATAGTAAAGGAGATACGTATATCTAATGAACAATCAAGGACCATTAGATATTCAAGTCTTAGTCCTTCGGAGGTTCGATAGTTCGACACTACGGAGGAAATGGGTTGATGTTTATAAAAAGGAGAAAATCCCGGAGTTCCAAACTCTGGAGTGGATGGAAACCATTGATTTGAGGGAGAGTGTAAATCACCAGATCTTTGAGCTCTTTGGAGGTTCGGTGATCTGGGTGGAACATTTTCAAGTTGTGCAAGAGGGGAAAATCCTGAAGACCAGAGTTTCTTGGTGGATCTCCACCGTAGAAACTCATGTAAGAAAAATGTGCACTAGTTGTTATATTATATTACTAAAAATTATGAAGTAAGTTGGGGTAGGGTTAACCTACGACTATCAGTCAACTCAGCTCAAGACCAGATTCGATCGGTTAGAACTTTGAGATAAGAGGAGTGTTGAGTTTAAGAAACCTCCGGAGCATCCGAGTTCTAGAGCCCTGAATAGCGCCCTTTTTTACTAGCACTAAGTTTTGTCTCCTAGTCCCAAGCATAACTTGTTTAGGTAAAGGGGCTAATGCACTACAAGTTAAAAATCAAAATTCTAGATACTTTAACAAGCCTTCCCCAGTCCAGAATTTTTTGTTTTTTTTTAAAATAAAAACAAATATACTCAAGGTTATTATTAAATTGGGTTTATAAACGATTTTTTTTTTGTTTGTTAATTTGTGCGGGACCTTTTGGCTACGCAATTAACCTATGGCTTGAGAAATTGCAACTCAGGGGCATCCAAGCCGTCAAAATCACCCGGGGATCGCACCTGTCCTGAGCCACACCAACCCTTAACATGGTTGGATTTTTTGTCCCCGCAAGTTTCGAACCGATGACTTTAACAACACGGAGTGGCTTAACAACACACTCTGTCAGTGACTGTCCTACACCTCGGGGACGATTTATAAATGATTTTGATAGAATATCCACATATAAATTCTTATCAATTCAATTCACTAGAGAAATTCATGATGTAAATTCAAATCCAAACCCTTAGTTTACCAACGAACTATTCACTGTTAAGTTCCTAAAATAATATCTACAAAACTCCAATCACATGAACTTCAATATGGATGAAGATACAAATTTTAAGACAACATAGATCATACACAATATAAATTCAACTTTACAATGACAATCATGCCTCTCAATTTAGGGTTCATAAAACATCCAGAATTACAACGAAAGTTTAAAATATAAACACTATAAATATTATTTGTTTGTAGCAACTATAATTTAAAAATATTTCTCTGAACTAATTCTCGTTGATAGCAAATGTAACCATTGGAATTCAGGATTTCTAGTGATTCTACAGTGACTCAATCAGTCTAATCAGTCTATTATACTAATACACTCGTAATATAAATGAATTTGGAATATAAAAATAAATATCAGAACCAACGAATATTGCGTGATGAAGATGGCATTCAAGTATTGTGGTCTTTCTATTCCCTTTCTTGCTAATCACAGAGACTTCACCGATACGTCCCAACCAACTCTATGGGTACTCTTATTCCCCCTTATCCCCCAAGACGCAAAGGGGCCAAGCAAAAAAACCATAACACAATAGCTTCCAAGATTGCCTCCCAAGGAAGAGCTTCCACTCTTTTCACAAGCCTCAAGTCCCAACTCTCACATGTAAAATCACAGTCAATCAAACATTTGACATCATAACAGTGTTTCCCCAAGGGTCTGATTCCCTTCCCTTCTATGTCAATTGCTTTATAGAATTTTTCCTCTCTGAAATATGTCCCTCATGCATAATTCATCAATTTTTAATAATTCAGTTAAAGGATTATTCACCCACTACATGTGTCACATTCTCCCCAGGATACACAAGTAATTTCTCTTTTATTTTTATTTAAAATCCACTTTTCCTCACATTTCCCCATGTGTTCCTAATTTTCCTCTTAGTTGTCTCTTAGTTCCCCAATCCCCTTAATTAATGGGTGTCTCCTAAATAGTTTTTAGTTAGAGTTGAATTACGAGTCTTCTTAGTTAGGCTAGGGTTGGCTGACTCAAATTCTATTATATGCACAACTCGTTCTCTCATGTTGTTATTTATTTCTAAATAAAGATTCATTTTTAATAATTCCATGCACACATGTGCATTTTATCAATTATTTATGTCTTTGCCTACTATTTCCTAACATTTGATTTCCTTCAAATATTTACTCATGTCACAATTCACTTAGTCCCTTTATTTTAAATTTTAGACTTCGACTTATACTTTTGGTTGGATTTTATAATTAATAATATATTTTTCAATTAATTGTTTTAATCCAACAAGGTCTAATCATTCCAATGTTTTCTAGGCCACCTATGTTTATTGACTCAGGTTTCAATTGCGTGACATTCCCTTCAAGACACATCTTCATGATCCAATGGTGCCACACACATTGCCTTGTTTTTGGAAGTTTTTCCAACCCCTTGGAGTAAAAACTCCATTCGGGTGACCTTGTGAGAGACTAAGTGCTTCTAAGGAATAAGGACTCTTCCTTATTGTGCGCTGCTTAGAAATATTCATGAGTGACTGTCTAAGTCTTCCCTCATGACATAGTGGACCACACAAATTAGGTAATCGTTAAACTACAGCTCTGGCCACGATGCGAGTGCTAGTATGTTGTGGCAAGGATGTTTCCACACCTCTCTCTCAATATCTAGTTTTTTTATGCAAGGCCCCTTTACTCCTTATGTGATTTAGATTAGAAAGCATCGTCAATCCTACATCCACTCACAAAAACAATGTAAAAAATGCATATACATAAATCATACTAAAATCCATCATACATCATATGTGAATAATAATGAAATACTCAAACAATACAATCCACTCGTTGACTCAATCTTGAGTCCAAGGAAGCCCTTTGATGCCACTAGCATCCATAACTTGTCATGTGTCCTGCACACTCAAGACAACTAGTCAAAAACACCTATCAACATATATATACATCAATATAATCAACCAGCCACAACACCTCGACATCATCATATATAACCCGTAATCTGAATGAAATCACTGTGTACCATACCCGGATCACTTGCAAGAAAGTGTCCTCAAAGAATAAGTCAATAATAGTATGCTCAGTAGAGCAGGATGTTACAACCTGCATAGCCTTTATTCCTAAGGGGCACACAATAAATTTAATATTTTTTTGTTTTTATAGGTGATGGCCCCTCACAGAAGCCTCCACGCCATGGATACAATACTAGGTGTGCTCGACGTGAAAGGACTGAAGCAACATCAATTGTTGAAGAGAACCCCATAAACGAAGACATGGATATTGATGAATTAATTAAGAATTGGAAAACACAAAAGAAGACTAAAAGAAATTGATGATGTATAATAATTGTATAAGACAAATAGATGTACATTATATAGATAATATATTTGGAACATATTTTGCATGATAAATATCATTTATAAAAACTCTTTTTTATGACATGCCTTTGAATGATAAACCTCATTTATAGCTTTACAATCAATTTTTTATCAATTTTGAATATTTTTAATGCATATTTTTTAGTAGAATATAGAGTGGGTATTTGGGAATTGAGAGTGATGTGAGGGGGGGAGAGGCCATAGGAGCTTCCACCTTCACGTGGTTGGTCCTATTCATTAGAGAAAATATTATTGGAGTCATTTATTCTTGGAGCAAACCTCTCTCGATCCAACAGAGCAACAACATAGTCAATGTTGACATCAGTGTTGCTCCTACAGATCGAGGGAGGTTTTCTCCAAGATCAGGCGACTCCAATAAATTATTCTCGAAACCAAGAGGATCTTATTCAGGCCGTCGCATCTAAGATGTCTGTGTGTCACTATTTAATATCCTCTCATATGAAATTTACAAAAAATAATATCAATGGTGTTTACTATTTGCAATCTTGTCGGTTTTAATTTCTATTAGGATTTATTAACATGTCTTAAAAATATTTTTTGGCTTTTACTGAAAACTAAATATAAATTTTTTTATTATTTACTACAATATGCAATTCATGCATTTGCGGATGCTCTAGATGTTGTATCAATGCAATGCTACACATTAAAATATCAAAGATCAGGTATGTCTTATCTTGTTTCTTCTTTTTATGACTTCTTAAGGTTCCTTTTATTTATTTATTTTTACATTACCATGATTTGTGGGCCTCTATGGGGCCATTCATTATATCTAATGAACCACACCCAAGTATGTAGCATATATGATTCCCTTTAGTTCATCATATCATATTATTCACACGACTAATCCCCTGGATATCATAGTATAAGAATAACCATAATTATTCAATAGGGTATTTGAAATGAATGAGATATAGATACCACTTTTGAGTAGAAGAACATGATTAAGAGAAGCACATGGAATCTGTACTAGTAACTCCATTGTATCATCTTAGAGTACTAGTATATTGAGTGTGATTGATTATGTAATATGTATTACTTTTTACATAACATGTATATTTTTTTTCTTGATATTATCCTTTGTTATATATTTGTCATCGTACTATTCCACTTACTTGTAAACAATCATAGTAAATATTATGTGAATATCTTATGTGATTGGAACTAGTGCGTAAAGGGTTACAAGATTATAACGAGATAATATTAGTTTACACGTACTGGAAGATGGAATGAATGAAACCCATTATAACAATGTTCAACTTAGGAGATAGGTGAAGTACAACTACCGTGTCTAAGGTTACAACATTGAGATTACAAAGCATGTATAGTAATAGTTACAACTTTCTACTTATACCATATACTAGAGTAGTGATTCCATTGAATATAAGCTTCATTAGTGAATCTCATCATGATGAGTAATAGGTAAAACTATTCCCATATAAGCTCTAGTTTAAGCATGTGGCATAATCAGTGTCACTAGTAACCTTCTAGCTTAATTACCTCATGTCCATAAATAATACGGTCTCATATATTATGCATAATAAGTTTTGGGTTCACTATAGCGTACAAGATTAGAGATATGAGTACTAAAGCTTCTGTAATCAATGGGCACTCTAAAATTGAAATTGCAATAAGCTTATTTTAATTCTAAAACCTTGATTCAATCTACCAAATATATCTAACTCAATAGAAGGATGTACAATTGAAAACCTACAAATACTAATAGAAATTTAACTATATCTCAAACCAATAACATTGATATCATGTTGGAGAACTAGGGAAATATGCAGATCATAGATCTAGGTATTCCAATAAGAGGAGGAATTTAAATACATTGTTACAACACTTGATCTTAATTGAACAGAGTTCAACATACCTATAAGTATAAGAAACCAAATGACTTCCATACACAACACGTATAACATTCTTATTTATATATCAATGGTTAAGGTCATCTTATACAACACCAAGATGTACCCAACTCCCTTCAAGTGAATAAGACAAGTTCCACTTAGATTAGTGAGATAATATAATGAAGTCCTTCAATTCTACCTTATTCTATGCACTAGTCACTTGCTTTGGCTTAAATACCCAACCAATTGAATTCCATTCCAACTACTATGTCAACTCTCCTAGTTGATTTTTCAACTTTTCATTGACTATCTTTAGAATATTTGGAGGTGTGATAAACCTACATATAATTTTGTTCCAACATATATGAAAATAATACATTAGAAGTAATTTAGAATGACATGTTGTCTGAGAGTGGGAGTTAGTTATACCTTAGATATCAAAACCCACTCTACAATCAATTATTCCTCCATAGTAGTAGAGGAAACATCAATTGCAACAATGTTAGTTACATCAATGGTAGATGATAATATAATTGATGAAATGGTAGATCATTTTTGTGGATGTGCAAGATTCAATCAAATAACTTAAATACTTAAAAAACAAAATTTTAATAATGACTCAATAAAACATATGAAACAAATATTACTTGTTAGTCATGTTAGGGCTCCAAAATGACCAGATTGATAAATGTTGGCATGTAATCACCATCAATCTACATAGAAAACATTAGAATAAAATTTGGTATCTTTCCATACATTCATACAAATAGAATAACTCATTTGAATGAATATCCTTGGGCATTCACAATATTGTTAATCATAAAGTCAACTCTTATCCCAAGAAAGTGATGGAAATGGTCCCCCTCTCTAAAAATAGCACTTAGACCTCTCAAAGTTGTCATTTATGTCGGTTTCCCAACATTCCAATCTTGAGAAGGGTTAAGATATTTCGGATTTTGGGTTTACTTTTCTTCCTCTTCGATTGAAGGGTTTTGTATTTTATTTTTGGGATCCATGTTTTGACGGTTAGGATTTTGAAAATTAGTATTTTCAAGGTTTTGGTTTTGAGGATTTTCAATTGGAAACAAAAAAACATGACTATTTATGACAAACATAATGTTTTTATTAAACACAAAACATCCTTCTAATATCAATAAGAAAAGAAAGTGAATGATTTTAGGAAAAATAAAAAGAAATAACCCTACCTCAATAATGTTTTCCACAACAATAAAATTGTCTCCATCCTTATTTGATAGGAATTATTATCTAATGCTCATCCACTGAAATGATTTTAGGACTGATTGGATGGTCATGTCATTGAGGGATGACCGGTTGGCATTCTCCAAAATGGCTCTGTGTCCTTTCGCCTTTACATTTTCTCTCTTAGAAACATGTTAAAATGAGAAAATGATAGATCCCTTTGTATTTTGTTTTTTTATCTATAGTGTAACACTTATAATATATAATACATATGTTTCTTATATTGCATTTTCATTATATCGTGTGTAGGTTCCTTTAAGCCTCATCATTTCCTTAGTGAAAGTCTCTACATCCACAAGGATAACCAACCAAAACATATTTAAATTATAGATTTGTTTAACAATGATGCATTTTAAAAATCAATAATGACCCAAATTAGTGGAGTCAACATTATGTAGAGGCCATAGAGTGAAATCCTCCATATGATAGCGCCATTCCTTAAATTAAGGTATAATAGATCATTTTTCAAAACTTAGGAAATTTCAACTTACTATATTTATCTATTCTTCTATACTGCAAGCATCATATTTTCCTACAGAATACATCTTTCTGGGGAAGACTCAAAATAGAAATAGGTTTTTAATATTTAGCTTAATTTTCAACAGAAATTCTTTAAGAAGATAGGGTTTTGAAGGTGTTATTTAAAATGACTATACTTTCTTCAATATTTCTCAAGATCAATTTTATGACCCAATACAAAAATAACATCACCATTCTACATTTGATGTGTAATATCCCTATTTTGATCCTTTAGATGACCCAATACATAAATGGCACCTCCACTCTACCTCAAATGGAATCGGTACAACTACAATCTATAAAGTATATTAAGAGAAAAACATATCACAAGACCATATCATATAACCATTGATCATTCTTCATACATACATATTGTTTCTACATATATAGTGTGAAGCATATCACTTAATTTGGAATTAGAACCAAGTTAATAGTGACCCATATGTTATGGAGATAATGTAATTGATAACCCTCAAAGGCACTCTCTTGCATTAATCTTTATTATTGTTTTTTTTAAATAGATATATTTCGTCTCTCTTGCGAAAAATAAGATCATCGATAGTATTGATAGTTTGTCGCAATTATCGAGTCTTCATCGCTCTTGCAATGAACTATCATTACCATCGACGATACCTTATCCTTGAATAGTTCATTGCAACAACTACTCTGGTTGTCTCTTTTGTGAAGAATAAGATTGTGGATAGTATTGATAGTTTGTTGCAACTATCAAGGATTCATTTCTCTTGCGATGAACTATCGTTATCGTTGAGAATACCTTATCATTTAATAGTTCATCACAAGAACTACTCTGCTCATCTCTCTTGCAAAAAATGAACTAGGTTTTCCCTCTAGCGACGAGCTCCCTAGGTTGTCGTTCTTGCAACGACATCCTTAGACTGTTACTCTTGCTGACCACCATAGTTCATCTCACTTATGACGACCTCCTTGGGTTGTCGGTCTTGCGATGATATCCCAGGTTCATATCACTTTCCACGGAATGTGAAGCAACATTTGGTGGGCCCAAGATTCATCGCAATCTCCATGACATAACGTTGCAAGAGCATAGAAATGACCATCGCAAAATGACCCAAATTTACTAGTGTCTGTGTAACTCCATGAACCTAGCTCATACTCCAGTACCATATGACTGCCCTATCATAAGGCGTTGATCTCATTAAGTTGGTGCTCAATGAATTCCTCGAAAAGGTACCTCTCCCGGAATCGTTCCTTGAACAATTCTCATGACACATATTCAACGACCATGTTCAATTGAGGTAAGAGTGTCTTCCACCAAAGTAGAGCACATTGTTTCAGCTGAAATACTACCATGTGGACTTTCATGTTGGAGGTGTAATCGAGAATTGTGAAGCACATCGCCATGTTCTCCAACCATGCCTTGGTAACTATGTCATTTGTGGCATCCATGAACTCAACAAATTTTACTTTCTCGAGTTCCTTGTGTACATTTTTGCTAACCACTAGAGGGTGATGTGAACCCTCTTTGCGTTCATACGTTCTTCCCTCATCCCAATCAAAATGGTTGATCAATTCCTTTGATAACCTCTGGAAGGATCTCATCATACCTACCACATCTCCAACTGTAACCTGCTCTTGCTCAGTAGTTTGCTCATCTCCCTGAGGTTTATATCCCTCTAGAATAGATACACTTGGAGGAAGCATACATATTCCTCCCGTACCACGACGCCTACTCATCCTACGTCCTCTAACCATGATTACCTACATGGAAAATTTCAAAAACTTATTAGTGAAACATATCTAACTATTAAAATAAGATAGTGGAAGGCGTAATGGTCCAATGTCGTAGGGTTGGTCTAATTTCGTAGGGTTGAACATGGCTCTGATACCATATGAAACATCCCAAGATATTTACTTAACAAAATGTAATGGAAACAAGGAAGAGGTATATATATATATATATATATATAATACATTCATGAATATTGCATTATTAATCATTAATTATCAATTAATATCATATGATCATTATAAGTGCAYTAAGATAAGATTAATCATATAAGGACCCTTAATACGATAATAATAACATAGATTTGTGACATGAATAATATTAAATTAGTAACATAAGTTATATATATTTTACACAACCAATACATATTCCATCAACCTCACCCAATTTTATAAGTACGTAACTAATCTATAGTAAATTAATCATATGCATTTAAATCTCTATAATGCAAACATATATATAATAAGTAAATATATCCTACCTAGAACAAAATGAGTGGATGACCAAAATGTTGGGCTATGATTATGAGATCATATATAAGAAAGGCAAAGAAAGCGTTGTAGCATATGCATTGTCATGCCAATATGAGGAGGACAGTTCCCTCTTTTCCTTATCCTTACCAGTTCCTAATTGTATTGAAGAAGTTTGACAAGAGTGGCTCACACACCCTACTATATCACAGGTCATTCAATGCCTTCAGGACGACCCTGACCCACCTCTAGTCTACAACTTGTAAGACAATATCCTCACATATAAGGAGTGATTGTTTCTCTCTCCAACTTCAGCACTTAAGGCATGAATATTAAATGGGTTGCATTCATATTCTATTTCTGGTCACTCAAGATTCCAACAGACATATGCTCATGCTCACTATTCTTTTTTCTAGGAAGGCGTGAAGAAGTATATCCTCACCTTTGTCACAGAATGTGATATTTTCCAATGTAATAAACAGGAAACTATCTAGACTCCAGGAGCTCTTTATCCATTACCGATTCCAAATTCTCTTTGGACTAACATATCTATGGAATTTATAGTGGGCCTTCCCAAAGTTGGCAACAAATCTATCATCAGGGATGTGGTTGATCGCCTCTCCAAGTATGCACACTTGTGTGCCTTACCACACCCTTTTACACCCAATATGGTAGCCCAAATTTTCATGGAGCATATTTTCAAGATGCATAGCATGCCAACATCCATTGTGTCTTATATGGATCCAACATTCACCAACACATTTTGGAAAGAATTGTTTAAATTACAGGTGTAACGACCCTCTAAATACATTTAGGAATAGTTGAAAAACTACAATGTTATTAAGATTAATTATGATAACATAGGGTAATTTTTTTTTGGTTCATACATAAGCAAGCAATTTTTAAAAGACAAAGGTTTAATTGACATAATCAAGTAACTTACAAGTTTACACAATTATATTCAACATCTATAAACAATAATCATTAAAATTTTAAAAACTATTCTTGTGCAACTTAAGCAATGCTTGCTCAATTTACCCTTTTAATCAACAAGACCCTTTTAATCGTATCACACCAATTCCCAAGAATCAATGTAATAACAAGGATAAAATAAAAGTGAGAATCTTCTTAAACGTAACATCTAATTAATTTAAATAGGTTTGCGCAACTTGCGCATGATTTAGTAATGCGCAAGTGCATTTATCTTCCAATACACACTAGCATAATTTAAATTATACCATTTCACTTTCTAAATCATTTACTAAACATCATTAGAGTCACGACTTTATTATAAATACTAAATATAAAACAATAAAGTCAAATAGCACTTAGAAAATGATGAAATTTCATTATTAACATATATTAATGACAATTCTTCATACATAACTCATATAGAAATCCTAATATAACTTTAATGCCAATTCATTAAAGTATAACTCATTAAAAATTAAAAAAAAACATTTATCATTAATAAATTAAACTAAATAAATCATTATCCATTAGCTTTTATATATATATATATATATATATATATATATATATATATATATATATATATATATATATATATATATATATATATATTAGATGTAAAGATAAAAGTGTCTCTTTAGACAAACTGGTTATTACATAACCACTCCTTAACTGCGCCCAACATGCAGTTGTACCCGACTACATATATCGCATTTTTTTTAACGTTACAAGTGTTGAATATCCGGTTGTCAAGGTCATTGTGCAAGTGTTTAACAATTTTTAAGTGTTGTCATAGTAAACAATAGTTAAAACTCCATATACTTGCAATTGTAAAAAAATATAAGGAGGAGGAATTAATTAATTGGTTTTCTTAACGTATTTCTATTTAACCAAATTGAAATAGGCATCAGGGTGATGATTTAATAGCAGTTTTAATCCAACGAGAAACTACCCACTATCCTATGGGATGTTTTTCGATTTCTTCACAATGATCGCCACCTGTAAATTTATATACAAGTCGAGATCAATAGGATACACGTACTCGATTCACTAGTAAGGTAACTTAACCATTTAGTTCCATCCTAATATTTCATTAAGTCATTAAACCACAATATTTACGTCGAAAGGCGTACACTTATTGAAGATGGGCACAATTAATGATCTTTTAATTACGCCAAAAGGCGTACACCTATTGAAGATGGGCACAATTAATGATCTTTTAATTATAAAAATTAATCTTATAGTTAGCAATTGAAGATGCTGGCATATTCTTAGTCGTCCTCCTAAATCAATGGATGAGATTTCATGTTCATAACTTTCTTGCATTTTTTAATTCTTACGTTTCCTTGTTTACTTTTTCACATTTACTTAATATGATTAATATTTTACTGCCATTACCAGTGATTGCCACTTTTACCTAATTAACAAAGATTAATATGTATAAAACACCTCCGTTGCTTATTTTTGCGTGTGCATGGTGGGCTTTGAGATTGTGGGAATGAAAGTTTGTATTTTATCGGTTTAAAAAATCATTGTTAGTGGGTGACTGCTTGTGGCCGCGTGGATTCACCATCCTTGGCATGAGTTTCAAATTTCACAGGTTTCATGTAGCGTGTGACTTAATAGGAATGTGAAGCATTCCATGGTCATCGTTTCAATTAAGGGAGATGCCACGCATAGAATGAGTTTCAAATTTCACAGGTTTCATGAAGCGTGTGTGGTTTCCTGGCGTGTGGTCGACCAATCTATTGTCGGCACGCGCTTCCTCTACCATATGATTACTTGTATTTTGCATGCATATATCATCCCCTATCCATAGTTAAAATAGCTAGCCCTAAACTCTTCCATGAGCCTACACCTATGCTTGAGCCCTTATCTTCTGTAGTTTGAATTTTTGTTTTGCTATTGTTTGAATTAAGTTTTGCATTTTTTCTATTTATTATTATCTTCCATACTATTTCAATTTTTGTTTTTCTATAGTTTTAGTTTTGATGAGTGTTTGTAATTTTTGATAATGCGTAGGGTTCATTCATTATCATAATGCGTGGAGTTTTGGATTCAAAGAAAACATATGTAGGCACTTGGTTACACTATTATCAGATCTATTCTATTGAAAGAAAAATATGGGCACCTGGTTACACTACTAACAGATCTATTCTATTTGCGAGATCTGAAGTCTAATTGGCATTTGTAATTTTTCATAATTCCTCAGGTTCCATTTTCATCTTCACACATTATCATAATGCTCTGGGTTCTGGATTCATCGCAAACTTATTTGGCCACCTCCTTACACTACCAATGGATCTATTCTATTATGCACGATCTGAACTCCAATGCATGAGAAAATTATCATGGATTTAGCTTTCTTGCATGAAAATATTATCATGGATTTAGCTTATGATTTATAATAATAGATAAGCTTTACAATTACTTCAATATTGTCAGCCAATAGGCAGTCTGTTTTGTATAAATAAAGCATGTGCTGTAATATTAATTTCGGAATGTTGTCCTCTCCATATTAGAAGATTTTATTTCACTGTGTCTCCAATTTGGATTTGTTGATTGTTAAGGTTTAGGTTTTTTGTTTTATTAAATTCTCATTTTCTACCTAAGAGGTCTAGAAATCCTTCTGGAACAATGCAATTCAATCCAAATTTCGACATCCAGGTTATCAACTCAAGTTTATTTCTCATATATTTAATTATCCGTGCCTTTTAATTCGAACATTCTGGATGTTGTTTCAATGTGAGAACGTTGAGGACTTAAAGCCTTTTTGTTTAAATCTGCAAGTTTATATTTGTCCATTTAAAGCACTAAAATAGCTATCCCTGAACTCTACCCTAAGCCTAAGCCTGCACAACCCCAAGCCCTAATCTTTTGTAGTTCAATTTTTTGTTTTTTATTTTCATTTTGTTTTGTTGTAATTGTTATTCTCGTTTGCAATTTTTCATAATGAGTCTGTTTAATCGGTGCACCTCGTTACACTACTTATTGATTTATATTGTCTGGGATCTGAAGTCAAATGCATGAAAATATTATCATGGATCTCCTTATCAGTCCCCTAACTCAAACATTTGGGATTTTTTTTAATGCCAACAAAGAAAAGTATATTTGGTTGTCAATTACTTTCAACGTTGAGGTGAACGGTTTACTTAAAGCCTTTCCGTATAAATCTGTGTAGTTTATATTTGTTCGTTTAAAACACTAAAACAACTAGCAATGGAGTCGTAACAAACATTGTTACGAGGAAAACCTTATTCGTGCTAGGAAAAATATAGATATGATTAATTTAAGTAATTAAATACATCAATTTAGAATATGATAGGTTTAATTTAAGTAATACCATAATACGTTTATATTATGGGATATTCATATGATGTGCGGCACATATTTTGTTGCTATGTGCTTAACGAACGATTCCACTTAAAAGTCAAAGTCTAAATCTAAGTTATTATGTTGTGTTTGTTGTTATTATTCATGGTGTCATAAATGTCATGTCAAGTGATTACACATTCAAAATCAACCTCTTTCATGTGAATTAGGGTTTGGGTAATTTGGAGTTTTTTATTTTATTTTACATATTATGAAATCTATAAATCTATATATAGGATTGGGGTAATATAGAGTTTTATTTTTATTTTATATATTATAAAAATTTTATATTAGTATAATAATATATATACTAGCACAAGAGCTAAATCATTGTTGGTGAAAACAGAAAGGTTTACGGTTGGTAAGATGAAACGAAGAATATGAAACTACTGAAGAAAAAGTTTCCACCCGGCAATTAGATGGTCACACAATAATTTTTTAATCATATTAAGTAAAGTGATTTAGCAGCTGTGCTAGTAATAAATGAGATCTTAACAAAGAGAAGGACGAAGCTAAAGTACACAGATTTCAATTTACCTTAATGTTACACAATTCACCACTATCATTTAATACCGTTAACTTCACTTCTAACATCAGATTTGGTATGAGCACGATTTTTCTAACTTAGAGACCGACTCGAAATGAATGTTTTTCTTCAATAACGTTATCATATTAGAGACGTTGTCTCCTATATCTAGGCATGAACGGTCAAGGAGTGACGGTAGAATAAAAGACACTTAAATGTGTGTTGGAATATAATCTAGTTGGAAAATTACAATGAAGTTCTAACTGCTTCTGAAGATCGCGAAGATCCTTCCACTCTCAGTTGGTTATCGTTGACCCAAGGAAAATTGTCTGTCTACACTCATAGAATTACATGGAAATTGTTTACTAAACAACGTTAGTTACAGGTTGCTTGCAATCCTTCAAGTAAGTAACACGCGCTAGAACTGCCCATTAGGGTGTAAAGAGATAGAGATTAACCTTTAAACAAGGATTTTTTTAGGGCTCCAATCAAAATTTCGACGATAAATTTAAAAAAAAAAAGAACCTACCATATTTTCGCTGCAGGTTAGAGCATCACGAGTCAAGAAATGGGAAGTAATGATACGACCTTCGGTAAGTAAAGGTGATTGTCGTAAATCACCATAAGAAACTCTATATTTTTTACATCAAGAAGTAAAGAAACTCATAAGGGTTCTAGCACTATAAATACATCTTGCATTACAGTTGATAGGTGTTCGAAGAATTAAATTCCACTTAATTATAGAGGCTCAGAATATCATAGGACTTAAAATTTATCATAGTAATATGAGCCATGTTGATTTCAGGTAGAGCTATAGGTATGAGTTTGATGTATTAAAGATGTTTCACAACCTCAAAAATTGGCTAAAACTGTGGAGTAATCTTTAAATTTTGGCTCCAAAAATACCTTGCGTTATTTTATTGTTTTGCAGGGCCTTGGGTTGTTAAAATAATTTTGGCCTACTAGTTGATGTCAAAAGTTGTTTCTAAATAATTATTACGTCCTATAGTTTTTTTGGTGTTGTTCCCTACGACTGCTACTATGGTTTAATAATTTAATTTAAATAATGCTCCTATGATGCTACGTTATTTTAGATAAAGGTTTTTTTTTGGCAACAAAAATACAAATAATATCGCGCATGAGTGATCGTATCATTTAATATATTGTCCAATACGAAATCAGACACAAACTTCTGCGCTAACTATATGTTGATCGATTTTCTAAATACCAGTGTAGGTTTAGTGAATCGTCATAGTTTTATGTGGATTGTGATTGCATGGCTTAATCGTTGGAATGAACTAAGAAAAAATTAGGCCTATTGATGCAGGGGCATCCCTCACGACAAGCAAAGCCAACGTGGAAGCAGAAAGTCAGCTGGAAGATGTCCAGCACAAGTTTTTGAATTTTAAAATTCTCTCTTGAAGTTGATGCGCCTAACTTAAATGAGATCATTTAATTTAAGCGCCTTGGAAGAAATGTACTCAGACCTCGAGCCATATGCTCTCATCTGAGATAGACAAAGGCATTAATAGTAGTAGTTGAAGGTAGATAGAATTGAATTCTTAGATTAGATAGTTCTCGAAAGAAGAGGGAAAAACGAATATAGACACCCTCATTGTATTATTGTAAAAAGATACAATTAAGCAACAGGAGAGGAAGAAGAGTCTAGAGCATAGAAGAATAGCAGAGAGTTGTAGAAGAACACCCATGTACAGATCTTGAATTAATAGAAGAAGTTGATTCAGATTCATGGCTGTTGTGTTATTCTCTGTGTATGTGTGTTGAATGCTCTGCTTATGAATATTTCTTCCTATTATGCATTTGTTATCAGGCTTTGTGTATGACTTCATGTGTTGAGATTGAGGTCTGAGAGGAAGTGAGGTGAGCTACAATTATTTCTCTTTGAGCAAGGATTCATGCAAGGAGTGCAGTTGAGTCATCTGCAAGGAGTGCATTGACAGAAGGCTCGGGAGTTAAACTCTTGTCCTCAATTTGCTCAAAAGTGAATGTGAGTTGTTGAAGCCGTGCAAGGAGTGCGTAGGCTAAAGAGAGTCTCAGTCGTGAAACTGAGCAGAAGTATTGAAGGATTGCTGCTAGGGCATAAGCAGAGTCAAACAAAGCTTGAACAGTCAAAGTGTTTGCAGGTTTTCCGCAAAGAGTGCGCGCAAGAAATCTCACTGAGGTTGAAGTAAATTGACAAAGATCGGGAGGGATAGACCTCTGAGTCGTTGAAGATTCAGTGTAGACCTGTGTGACTGAAGTCGGGGAGAAACATTGCAGGTTGACAAAAAGGCGGAGGAATCTCGTGGAAAGATACCCTTTTTCATCTCGGGGATTTTATAAGGAAGAATGGATGGTCGAAATCTTCTGAAGAGATTTCACGAAATTTCGAAGATCGTGTGATCTCGCAGAGGTGCAAGCGGGCTACGGTGAGAATATTCCGAAGAGATCCAAAGTTCAGGAGAGGCAGGGCCATTGATTCCGAGTCACAGGAGCCATAGGATCTACACGTGATATCGTGTATCGGGGACTCGAGAGCTGAATCCCCAAAGATTGTACAGCCAGAGCGTCGAGATCACGAGACGCGATAAGATCAGAGCCATTATTTAGGAGGACACGTGTCAAGAGATTCTCATCTCGTAGACTCGGGCATTGGAGGAGTGAAAAGGAAGTCATTTGACTTCACGAGTGGTGAAGTAGCGAGGGATTTGTAGCCGCCCATCTGAAGGGACAGGTGTCGAGGACCAAGAGATCTCGCTATCTCGGGAGCTCGCAGGGTGAACGCCCAAGTGCTTGGCGTTAAAAGTCGCGAGACGCGAGGTCACGAGGCAGCGAAGTAGCGAGAGGCTGTGAGCCTTCCATCTGTGTAGGACATGTGGTAGAGATCGGTGATCTCGCGAACTCGGGAGTTCGCAGGGTAAAGACCCAAGTATTGGGTGTGCAAAGTCGCAAGGCGCGAGGACGCGAGGCGACGAAGGAGAGAGAAGATCGTAGCCATCCATCTGAAGAGGACAGGTGGCGAGAGATCGACGGATCTCGCGAACTCAGGAACTCGCAGGTTTAGAGTCCAACATTTGGGTACTCCAAGTCGCGAGGTCGCGAGATGGCGAGAGAAGGATAGCCATTGGATCCGAAGTACAGGAAGGCCGTTGGATCTGAGTGAGGTATCGTGTCTCGGGACCTCGCAAGAAAAGTTCTGAGGGCTTGGCCACGGGGATCGCGAGGTTACGAGATAACGATATCCTGACAGCTGGAGCAGTGTGGGCCAAAGCGGAGTGCAAGTGGAATACAAGTGGCACCAAGGGACGCTGAGTCACGAAGCACCGAGGAGCCGAGACTCATGTGGACGTCGAGTTGCGAAGTGCCGAGATTTGTGGGGAGACGTGGCAGAGCATAAGGTGGGACCTCGCGGCCAAAGGGTGGACACGTGTTGAATTCTCGCATCTCGAGAACTCGTGGACTAGGAGGGTGAAAACTCGACGGTTTACCCGGCGAGATCGCGAGGTTGCGAGGTTGCGAGAGGTGCTAATATTAAGCCTAGCCCACGATTTCATGTGGTGAAGGCGTGCATAGAGAAAATGAGCTATACCTGTATCGCCAACTCGGGTATCGCAAGATTTGAAAGTAAGATTTGGAGGTTTAGAGTCACGAACTCGCGAGAGAGTGAGATTTAGCTGACCTCAGTACAGATTACTGTGGGTGCAGATTTCCCGACAGGGAGATATAAGAACCTTCGAGTTCTTCAGGCTGAGAAGACAAAGGTCCTGTGCAAGGACGTGCCTGTGGGTGGCGTGCCCCTGTGTCAATTGGTATCAGAGCATAAAACAATTTCTTTTCTTTCTGTAGCAGAGAAAAGAAATATTCACCATGCCACTGAGAAGGGAAAGACAATTACCTGATCCAAAGGGTAGGGATGTGAGAAGAAGAGGGAGACAAGCACATAATCCAGAAATGGAAAGGTAGATACGTGATCTCCGAGCGAGATTAGAAGATATGGAAGCAGCGCAGAGACACACAACAAATGCTAGAGATATGAGTGACTCTGAAGGCAAAGTTGAAGTTGAACAACAGGAAGAAGTTGCAGTCCAAGATGCAGCAAATGAGCGGTTAATTAAGGCTATCGCTCGGATGAGTTCGAAAACAAAAATGGACATTCCAGCTTATGAAGAGAGTCTGGATGCAGAAGAGCTTCTAGATTGGATTAGAGCTCTTGACACTTACTTCGATTATGAAGATATCGAAGATGAAAAGAAGGTCAGGCATGCCGTCACAAGATTAAAGGGACATGCAGTCTTGTGGTGGGATGAACTGCAAGATGATAGGCATTGCCAAGGCAAGTAGAAGATTAAGAGCTGGGACAGGATGATTGCAAAGATGAAGGCAAAATTCATTCCCAGGGATTATCAAATTTCTTTGTTCAGGAGGATGCAGAACCTGAGACAGAAGATGATGACAGTGAAAGAGTATACTGAGGAGTTTTACAGGTTGAATATTAGGGCAGGTCATCATGAAAGCAATGATGAAAAGGTGGCCACGTATCTGAATGGCCTGAGGTATGAAATTCAGGATGAATTAAATTTGGCAACCATCTGAACGGTGGAGGATTCTTACCAATTGGCTCTGAAGGTGGAGGAGAAGCTGAGCCGTAAACAAAGTCAGAGGGGTAGAGGCAGGAGTCAGCCCAAAGGTAAACCGATTACCCAAGATAAATACTAGAAGCCCAAGGAGGAATGGAAGAAACCCTAGGAAAAGGTTGAAAGAGGTGGAACCTCACAAAGAAGGCCATATGTTGAACAAAAAGAGCAACATACTGAGCAAAGAGGAGGATATGATGATAATGATAGGTTTCCTAGTACTAGTGGTAGAGGAAGAGGAAGAGGTGGAGTAATCACATGCTTCACGTGTGGAAAGAATGGACACAGGTCGTTCGAGTGTCTAGAGAAAAAGAAAGAAACTAGAGAGGCTCACATCGCCGAGGCACAGAGGCGAGATGTTGAGACAGAGTACGCTGAAGGCGGAAGATCACTAGTGATGCGAAAAGTTCTTTTGACGCCAGAGAAGGAGATGGAGAACTCAGCACAGAGGAACAGTCTTTTTAGGACTGCTTGCAAGACCAAGGATGGAGTATGCAAAGTCATTGTGGACAGCGGAAGCACCGATAATCTCGTTTCAACCGAGATGGTAGAAAAGATGGAGCTGGAGACAACTAATCTTCCAAGTCCGTACAAAGTTTCATGGCTACAAAAGGGACATCAGGTAAATGTCACTAAACAGTGCTTAGTTGACATCAAGATAGGAGGATATAATGATAAAATTTTATGCGATGTCTTTCCTATGGATGTCTGTCATTTATTGCTGGGTAGACCATGGCAATATGATAGAAATGTAGTTCATGATGGGAGGATGAATACATATACCCTAAAGAAGAATGGGAGGACTCACATGTTGTGTCCAATTGAAGATAAAGAGGTGAATCTGGAAGTAAGAAACAGAGTACTTCTCATGAGTGGGAAGGAACTTCTTACAGAAGCTAAGAAGGAGGATCCACAATTCTTTGCGGTCAGAAAGCCGAGAATTGTTCTGACTAGCACAAGAGTGGATGATTTGCCAGAAGAAGTTCAGGAATTGCTGGAAGAGTTCGTTGATATTGTGGTGAACGAATTACCTCATTCATTTCCACCGATGAGAAGTGTGAGTCACCATATAGACCTCATACCAGGGGCTAGTTTGCCAAACAAAGAAGCGTACAGATTGACGTCGCAGGAGAATGAGGAGGTTAAAAGACAGGTCCAGGAGTTGTTGGACAAAGGCTTGGTCAGGGAAAGTTTGAGTCTGTGTGATGTTCCAACAGTACTCAGTCCGAAGAAAGACGGAGGCTGGAGGATGTGCACTGATTCAAGGGCGATAAACAAGATAACTATTAGATATAGATTCCCATTGCCAAGGATGGATGATTTGATGGATTGCTTAAGTGGGGCAAATTTTTTTTCAAAGATAGATTTGAAGAGTGGATATCATCAGATTCGTATGCGAGAAGGTGACGAATGGAAAACAACATTCAAGACAAACGAAGGTTTGTATGAATGGCTTGTCATGCCATTTGGCTTGACGAATGCACCAAGTACCTTTATGAGGTTGATGAATGAAGTCCTGAAGGATTTCATTGGGAAATTTGTCATCGTGTATCTGGATGATATATTGGTTTTCAGCACGACAAAGGATGAACATTTAAGGCATTTGGCTATTGTGATGAAGAGATTACAGCAAGAGAAGTTGTTGATAAACATGAAGAAGCCCTCATTCATGAAGACATAACTCATTTATTTGGGGTTTGTCATATCTGCAAATGAGTTGAGGATGGATCCAGATAAGGTGGAGGTAATCAAGAATTGGCCATCACCGAGGAATGTATTTGAGGTGAGGAGTTTTCATGGTTTGGCTAGTTTCTACCGAAAATTCATCAGGAATTTCAGTGGAATTAGTGTAGCAATGATGGACACAGTCAAGAAAAGACATAAAAAATTTCATTGGACTGAAGAGGCAGAGAAGAGTTTCAATTTTTTGAAACGAAAGATTACAGAGCAACCAATTTTGGTGTTGCCAGATTTTCAGAAGACATTTCAGGGGAAATGTGATGCAAGCGGGTTTGCCATAGGAGCGGTCTTGAGTCAGGAAGACAGGCTGATTGCATATTTCAGCGAGAAGCTGAATGAGGCAAAGGAGAAATACTCCACATATGATAAAGAATTCTATGCCATCATACAAGCATTGAAAAAATGGAGGCACTATTTGATTCCAAAGGAATTTGTTTTATATAGTGATACCCATGCATTACAATTTGTGACTCAGCAGGAAAAGTTGAATCAGAGGCATGTTAAATGGGTAGAATACATGCAAAATTTCACTTTTGTGATAAAGCATATTTCTGGTACTGTTAACAAAGTTGTTGATGCTTTGAGCAGGAAGTGTTTACTATTGCAGGAATTCAAAGTCAGGACGTTAGACTTTGATGATCTTAAGGACATGTATGCAGATGATTCAGACTTTAAGGAAGCTTATGAAGCAGCTGAGAATCTAGTTCTCAGAGACAGAAGCCAGTGGATAGAGTATATGATCCAGGATGGATTTCTGTTCAAAGGCAATCAATTGTGTATTCCAAATTGCTCCATGAGGGGGAACTTGGTGAAAGAGAAGCATAGTGGAGGATTGAAAGGACACTTTGGCCATGATAAGACATTTGCAAAGCTCAGCGAGTCATACTTTTGGCCAGGGATGCGGTCATAAGTCAAGAAGTTCGTGGACAGATGCAGGATTTGCCAGCATTCAAAGGAAAGAAAGCAGAATGCAGGATTTTACCAGCCATTACCCATACTTGGGAGGCCGTGGGATGAAATTAGCATGGATTTTGTATTGGGATTGCCGAAGACACAAAGAGGGGTTGATTCAATCTTTGTGGTAGTTGACAGGTTTTCTAAGATGGCACATTTTATTCCATGCCAGAAGACCAGCGATGCGACTCACATCGCAAATTTGTTTTTCAAAGAGATTGTAAGACTTCATGGATTGCCAAAAAGTATAGTTTCGGACAGAGACACAAAATTCATAGGCCATTTTTGGACGACATTGTGGAAGAAGCTAGGGACTAATCTAATGTTTAGTTCTGCTTATCATCCCCAGACGAATGGGCAAACAGAAGTGGTCAACAGAAGTCTGGGAGACTTGTTGAGAAGCTTGGTGACAGAGCACCATAGCAGCTGGGATAGCATATTACCACAAGCAGAGTTTGCTTACAATGATTCAGTGAATAGGAGCACAGGAAAAAGTCCATTCCAGATTGTATATTGAATGCAGCTAAGAGGAGTTTTTGAACTGAGGGATTCAGAACAAAGCGATACTAGCAGTGCTAGTGTAGGAGAATTCACTGAAGCAATGAAGGAACTTCACAGCCAGGTGAAGGAGCGACTATTGAATTCAAGTCAGGAGTACAAGCGCAGAGCAGATCAGCATCGGAGACAACTTCAGTTTGAGGTTGGTGATTTGGTTCTGGCACATTTGAGGAAGGAAAGGTTCCCAAGGGGAACATACAACAAGCTGAAGATGAAGAAAATTGGCCATGCAAGGTCTTGAAGAAAATGGGACAGAATGCTTATGAAATTGAGTTACCAGAGGGCATTGGAATATCTCCGATATTTAATGTTTTAGATTTATATCCATATAAAGCTGATGAAACAACAGCAGAAGATGATGATCAACCAGAGATCCAGTGGCAGAAGCATATGCCAGTTGCAAAGAAGCCACAGATGGAGCAAATACTGAGTAAAAGAGTGGGTAAGAAAACCAAGAGGAAATAATATTTTGAGTATTTAGTTAAATGGAAGGGACACCCAGTTGAAGATGCCAGCTGGGAGACTGAAGCAGAAATTCTGAAGCATGGACATACCGTGCAGGAGCTCATGGACAGGAGCCCATGCAAATTTTCAAGCGAGGGAGTATGATGCAGAAGCATCCCTCACGACAAGCAAAGCCAACGTGGAAGCAAAAAGTCAACTGGAAGACGTCCAGCACAAGTTTTTGAATTTTAAAATTCTCTCTTGAATTTGATGCGCCTAACTTAAATGAGATCATTTAATTTAAGTGCCTTGGAAGAAATGTACTCAGACCTCGAGCCATACGCTCTCGTCTGAGATAGATAGAGGCATTTATAGTAGTAGTTGAAGGTAGATAGAATTGAATTCTTAGATTAGATAGTTCTCGAAAGAAGAGGGAAAAATGAATATAAACACCCTCATTGTATTATTGTAAAAAGATACAATTAAGCAATAGGAGAGGAAGAAGAGTCTAGAGAATAGGAGAATAGCAGAGAGTTGTAGAAGAACACCCATGTACAGATCTTGAATTAATAGAAGAAGTTGGTTCAGATTCATGGCTGTTGTGTTATTCTCTGTGTATGTGTGTTGAATGCTCTGCTTATGAATATTTCTTCCTATTATGCATTTGTTATCAGGCTGTGTGTATGACTTCATATGTTGAGATTGAGGTCTGAGAGGAAGTGAGGTGAGCTACAATTGTTTCTCTTTGAGCAAGGATTCCTGCAAGGAGTGCAGTTGAGTCGTCCACAAGGAGTGCGTTGACAGAAGGCTCGGGAGTTAAACTCTTGTCCTCAATTTTCTCAAAAGTGAACACGAGTTGTTGAAGCTGTGCAAGGAGTGCACAGGCTAAAGAGAGTCTCAGTCGTGAAACTGAGCAGAAGTATTGAAGGACTGCTGCTAGGGCATAAGCAGAGTCAAATGAAGCTCGAACAGTCGAAGTGTTCGCATGTTTTCCGCAAAGAGTGCATGCAAGAAATCTCACTGAGGTTGAAGTAAATTGACAAAGCTCGGGAGGGATAGACCTCTGAGTCGCTGAATATTCAGTGTAGACCCATGTGACTGAAGTCGGGGAGAAATGTTGCAGGTTGACGAAAAGGCAGAGGAATCTCGTGGAGAGATACCCTTTTTCATCTCGAGGATTTTATAAGGAAGAACAGATGGTCGAAATCTCATAAAGAGATTTCGCGAGATTTCAAGGATCGTGTGATCTCGCAGAGGTGCAAGCAGGTTACGGCGAGAAGATTCCGAAGAGATCCAAAGTTCAGGAGAGGCAGGGCCATTGATTCCGAGTCACGGGAGCCGTAGGATCTACGTGTGATATCGTGTATCGGGGACTTGGGAGCTGAAGCCCCAAAGATTGTACAGCCAGAGCGCCGAGATCACGAGACGTGATAAGATCAGATCCGTTATTTAGGAGGACGCATGTCAAGAGATTCTCATCTCGCGGACTCGGTCATTGGAGGAGTGAAAAGGAAGTCATTCGACTTCACGAGTGGCGAAGTAGCGAGGGATTTGTAGTCGCCCATCTGAAGGGATAGGTGTCGAGGACCAAGAGATCTTGCTATCTCGGGAGCTCGCAGGGTGAACGCCCAAGTGCTTGGCATTAAAAGTCGTGAGACGTGAGGTCACGAGGCAGTGAAGTAGCGAGAGGCTGTGAGTCGTCCATCTGCGTAGGACAGGTGGAAGAGATCGGTGATCTCACGAACTTGGGAGTTTGCAGGTTAAAGACCCAAGTATTGGGTGTGCAAAGTCGTGAGGCATGAGGACGCGAGGCGACGAAGGAGCGAGAATATCGTAGCCATCCATCTGAAGAAGACAAGTGGCGAGAGATCGACGGATCTCGCGAACTCGGGAACTCGCAGGTTTAGGGTCAAACATTTGGGTACTCCAAGTCGCGAGGTCGCGAGATGGCGAGAGAAGGATAGCCATTGGATCCAGAGTACAGGAGGGTCGTTGGATCTGAGCAAGGTATCATGTCTCGGGACCTCGCAAGAAAAGGTCTGAGGGCTTGGCCACGGGGATTGCGAGGTTGCGAGATAGCGATATCCCGACAGCTGGAGCAGTGTGGGCCAAAGCGGAGCGCGAGTGGAATACAGGTGGCACCAAGGGACGTCGAGTCACGAAACGCCGAGGAGCCAAGACTCGTGTGGATGCCAAGTCGTGAAGTGCCGAAGGGCCGAGATTTGTGGGGATGCTTGGCAGAGCATAAGGTGGGACCGCGCAGCCAAAGGGTGGACACGTGTTGAATTCTCGCATCTCGGGAACTCGTGGACTAGGAGGGTGAAAACTCGACGGTTTACCCAGCGAGGTCGCAAGGTTGCGAGGTTGCAAGAGGTGCTAATATTAAGCCTAGCCCACGATTTCATGTGGTGAAGGCGCGCATAGAGAAAAGGAGCTATACCCGTATCGCCAACTCGAGTATCGCGAGATTTGAAAGGAAGATTTGGAGGTTTAGAGTCACGAACTCGCGAGAGAGCGAGATTTAGCTGACCTCGGTACAAATTATTGTGGGTGCAGATTTCGCGACAGGGAGATAGAAGAACCTTTGAGTTCTTTGGGCCGAGAAGGCGAAGGTCCTGTGCAAGGACGTGCCCGTGGGTGGCGCGCCCCTGCATCACCTATGTAGCATCCCAGCCAACTTTGGGATATGTCATGTTAAATTTTTGAACTGTATACAAATTTAAGCATACAAATATTCTGCAAATACACAGATTCTTATAGAATAGTAATGGAAATACACATTCAACACACATAGAAAACCCATAAAAATATATGCATAAATAATAATGCATCATGCAATTTAACACATAATTGACACTTATCTGGGTAAAATATTACCAACTGCATGTCAATCTTCCACATTCCTCCTAGTCTTAGAACACATTTCTCAAAACTCTTAGAAGTGGGTCACCCCTGAGCTAGGACTAAGCTCCAACTGGGTAAAGGAATTACTAACTAGGCTGATGTATCCCAATCAATATCAAAAAATCTATCACATGTCAATTCAAACTAACAGCCTATAGTCCCTCATTCCCCACATGCATGTCCCACCCTAGGAAATGTGCCCCTTCTCTACTCAAAAGTCCTTCGGCTGCCCCATTTTCTTTCTGGCGCTTCAACAACATGCTGGAAAAGAAGTCTCAAAGTCCCGTAGTTGTAGTCTAGCACCTTTGGGAGATCAATTCCAAACAATTGCCTCACTTGGAGTAAATTTCCCATGGGACTGACAACCTGCCTCTTCAATGTTCCACGTGCTTGACAACCTATTTCTTTAGTCCAGTTTCTAAGCTAGCCATTAGCCATTAGCTTCTTACTTAATAAATTAAACTAAATAAATCATTAGCCATTAGCTTCTTTATATATATATATATATATATATATATATATA
>JZKD02S0244817.1:239791-254362 GCA_000966675.3 Picea glauca
GATGTAAAGATAAAAGTGTCTCTTTAGACAAACTGGTTATTACATAACCACTCCTTAATTGCGCCCAACATGCAGTCATACCCGACTACGTATATCGCATTTTTTTTAACGTTACAAGTGTTGAATATCCGGTTGTCGAGGCCATAGTGATGGTGTCCAAATTCTAAACAATAGTTAAAACTCCATATACTTGCAATTGTAAAAAATTATAAGAAGGAAGAATTAATTAATTGGTTTTCTTAATGTATTTCTATTTAACCAAATTGAAATAGACATCAGGGTGATGATTTAATAGCATTTTTAATCCAAAGAGAAACTATCCACTATCGTATGGGACGTTTTTCGATTTCTTCACAATGATCGCCACCTATAAATTTATATACAAGTCGAGGGCGATAGGATACATGAACTCGATTCACTAATAAGGTAACTTAACCATTTAGTTCCATCCTAATATTTCATTAAGCCATTAAATTATAATATTTACATCGAAAGGTGTACACCTATTGAAGATGGGCACAATTAATGATCTTTTAATTATGTTGAAAGGTGTACACCTATTGAAGATGGGCACAATTAATGATCTTTTAATTATAAAAATTAATCTTATAGTTAGAAATTGAAGATGCCAACATATTATTAGTTGTCCTCCTAAATCAATGGATGAGATTTCATGTTCATAACTTTCTTGCATTTTTTAATGCTTTTCCTTGTTTACTTTTTCACATTTACTTAATATAATTAATATTTTACTTCCATTAGCAGTCATTGCCACTTTTACCTAATTAACAAAGATTAATATGTGTAAAACACCTCCGTTGCTTATTTTTGCATCTGCGTGGTGGGCTTTGAGATTGTGGGAATGAAAGTTTGTATTTTATCGGTTTAAAAGATCATTGTTAGTGGGTGGCCGCTTGTGGCCGCATGGATTCACCATCCTTGGCATGAGTTTCAAATTTCACAGGTTTCATGCCGCGTGTGACTTAATAGGAATGTGAAGCATCCCATGGTCGTAGTTTCAATTAAGGGAGATGCCACGCTTAGCACGAGTTTCAAATTTCACAAGTTTCATGAAGCGTGTGTAGTTTCCTTGCATGTGGTCGATCAATCTAATGTTGGCACATGCTTCCTCTACCATATGATTACTTGTATTTTGCATGCATATATCATCCCCTGCCCATAGTTAAAATAGCTAGCCCTAAACTCTTCCATGAGCCTGCATCTACGCTCGAGCCCTTATCTTCTGTAGTTTGAATTTTTGTTTTGCTATTGTTTGAATTAAGTTTTGCATTTTTTCTATTTATTATTATTTTCCATACTATTTCAATTTTTGTTTTTCTATAGTTTTGATGAGTGTTTGTAATTTTTGATAATGCCCTTATTCATGCTGGGAAAAATATAGATATGATTAATTTAAGTAATTAAAAACATCAATTTAGAATATGATAGGTTTAATTTAAGTAATACCATAATACGTTTATATTATGGGATTATCATATGATGTGCAGCACATATTTTTTTGCTATGTGCTTAACGAATGATTCCATTTAAAAGTCAAAGTCTAAATCTGAGTTATTATGTTGTGTTTGTTGTTATTATGGATGGTGTCATAAATGTCATGTCAAGTGATTACACATTCAAAATCAACCTCTTTCATGTGAATTAGGGTTTGGGTAATTTGGAGTTTTTTATTTTATTTAGAATATGATAGGTTTAATTTAAGTAATACCATAATATGTTTATATTATGGGATTATCATATGATGTGCAACACATATTTTGTTGCTATGTGCTTAGCGAATGATTCTACTTAAAAGTCAAAATCTAAATCTGAGTTATTATGTTGTGTTTGTTGTTATTATTGATGGTGTCATAAATGTCATGTCAAGTGATTACACATTCAAAATCAACCTCTTTCATGTGAATTAGGGTTTGGGTAATTTGGAGTTTTTTATTTTATTTTACATATTATGAAATCTATAAATCTATATATAAGATTGGGGTAATATAGAGTTTTATTTTTATTTCACATATTATAAAAATTTTATATAAGTATAATAATATGTATACTAGCACAACAACTAAATCGCAGCTGGTGAAAACAGAAAGGTTTATGGTTGGTAAGATGAAACAAAGAATATAAAATCACTGAAGAAAAGGTTTATGGCTGGCAATTAGATGGTCACACAGAATTTTTTTAATCATATTAAGTAAAGTGATTTAGCGGCTGTGCTAGTAATAAATGAGATCTTAACAAACAAAAGGATGAAGCTAAAGTACACAGATTTCGATTTACCTTAATGTTACACAATTCACCACTATCATTTAATACCGTTAACTTCACTTCTAACTTCAGATTTGGTATGAGCGTGATTGTTCTAACTTGGAGACTGACTCGAAATGAATGTTTTTCTTCAATAACGTTATCATATTAGAGACGTTGTCTCCTATATCTAGGCGCGAACGGTCAAGGAATGATGGTAGAATAAAATACACTTAAATGTGTGCTAGAATATAATCTAGGTGGAAAATTAGACTGAAGTTCTAACTGCTTCTGTAGATAATGAAGATCCTTCCACTCTCAGTTGGTTATCATTGACCCAAGGAAAATTGTTTGTCTACACTCATAGAATCAGATGGAAATTGTTTACTAAACAACATTAGTTACAGGTTGCTTGCAATCCTTCAAGTAAGTAATGCGCGCTAGAACTGACCATTAGGGTGTAAAGAGATAGAGATTAACCTTTAATCAAGGATTTATTTTAGGGCTCCAATCAAAATTTCGACAATGAATTAAAAAAAAAAAAGGAAAAACCCTACCATATTTTTGCTGCAGGTTAGAGCATCACGAGTCAAGAAATGGGATGTAATGATACGACCTTTGGGAAGTAAAGATGGTTGTCGTAAATCACCATAAGAAACTCTATATTTTTTACATCAAGGAGTAAAGAAACTTATAAGGGTTCTAGCACTACAAATACCTCTTGCATTACAGTTGATAGGTGTTTGAAGAATTAAATTCCACCGAATTATAGAGGCTCGAAATATTGTAGGACTTAAAATTTATCATAGTAATATGAGCGATGTTGATTTCAGGTAGAGATATAGGTATGAGTTTGATGTATTAATAATGTTTCGTAAAGTCAAAAATTGGCTGAAACTGTGGAGTAATCTTTAAATTTTGGCTCCAAAAATACCTTGCGTTATTTTACTATTTTGCAGGGCCCTAGGTTGTTAAAATAACTTTGGCCTACTAGTTGATGTCAAAAGTTGTTTTTTTGGTGTTGTTTAATAATTTAATTTAAATAATGCTCCTATGATACTACGTTATTTTAGATAAGGGTTTTTTTGGCAAAAAAATAAAAAGAATATCGCACATGAGTGATCATATCATTTAATATATTGTCCAATACGAAATCACACACAAAATTTTGCGCTAACTATATGCCGATTGGTTATCTAAATACCAGTGTAGGTCTGTTTGGTGAATCGTCATAGTTTTATGTGGAATGTGATTGCATGGAAATACACATTCTATATGAATATTATGCAAATACACAGATTCATATAGAATAGTAATGGAAATACACATTCAACACACACAAAAAAAACCCATAAAAATATATGTATAAATAATATTGCATCATGCAATTTAACAAAAAATTGACACTTATCTGGGTAAAATATTACCAACTGCGTGCCGATATTCCACATTCTTCCCAGCCTTAGAACACATTTCTCAAAACTCTTAGAAGTGGGTCACCTCCGAGCTAGGACTAAGCTCCAACGGGGTAAAGGAATTCCTAACCAGGCTGATGTATCTCAATTAATATGAAAAAATTCGTCACATATGTCAATTCGAACTAACAGCCTATAGTCCCTCATTCCCCACATGCATGTCGCACCCTAGGAAATGTGCCCCTTCTCTGCTCAAAAGTCCTTCGGCTGCCCTATTTTCTTTCCGGGGCTTCAACAACATGTTGGAAAAGAAGTCTCGGAGCCCTGTAGTTGTAGTCTAGCAACTTCTGGTTATCAATTGCCAACAATTTCCTCACTTGGAGTAAATTTCCCACAGGACTCACAACCCGCCTCTTCAATGTCCCACGTGTTTAACAACCTATTTCTTTAGTCGAGCTTGTAAGCTAGCTAGGTACTGGTTCAAGTACAGTATAGGTAAAATTATAGTAAGAAAGTATTACGGAGGATAGGTGAAATCCATGATTGAAAAAAATAGAGGAATGAAGGAATGATGGAAAATGCACTAAATCCAAACTGTTTGTATGCATGTTCCTAATTTGACACTTGTCATGTCGAGAGATACTTTGGTCCACTGGTCCCCATCCTTAGAACTCAGGATAAAATAATTATCCATACTTTATACTTTAAGGAACATTAATATAATAATTCTTTTTAGCTTAAGCTCCCTAGCTTAGACCCTTATCCTTAACATTCAGCCCCCTTTCCCTTACTAGTGGAGTTTAGTCCCCCGTACTCTTTACATGGTTGGTCTACATGCAGTGATGTGTTTTTCATTAATATTTGCATGTGAATATATTTACTTTTACATCACAGACATACTGTCTTTTCTGCATCCTGGCTCACTAGCTTGAGTACATTTATATTTACATTTATAGTTGGGGTATAGCCTAGGGTTATTATAGCCTATACATACAATTCCTTCCAGATAAGAATCAATCAGAAATACTAACAAGATTTAACCTTTTTCTGAGGAAGAAGTGTTCATTCAACCTAAGGGAAATGTTAATACAAAAATTTCAGGAATAAGTCACTAGAGCAGATACAAGAGCTCTTCTTCTTTCAGTCACCGAATCAGAAAAAGGAACCAATCAATTTATTTTTCTTAGAATTTAGCCGACCGATCTCACACATATATTAAATTAGATTTGTAGTTAATTATGTATTTTTCTTGTACATCTCAAGATCCGCAATGCACATTTTTGGTAAAAAAAATCATTCGACAGAATAAGGAAAATTATATAATCTCACAGTACTTAAATGTAATCATTATTTGACAAAATCACCTTACGTAAATGCATTTGAAAATAGATAACATAGAAAAATTTAAATTAAAGGTTCGTATCAACAAGATCAATCGTTCTGGCCATATAAAATATGGATATCTATTACATAGTTCAATTGGTTACCAAATAGCATGAATGTATCTATACACAATAATGAATTTCACTAGTAATGGTTGATCATTTTGTCTAATTTGTCATAAAGTCAAAATTATCATCTATTACAATCTTATTAAAATACAAAATACCATAAACAATGAAATATCGTTAAAATATTGGTTGATACTTGTTCAAGATCTTCGGACATAGAAGATAATTACACTTCGTCCTTCCTTTCGCTTTTTAATACAAGGACTTCATCAGTACCTTCCAGCCAATGCTAGGGGTACTCTTCTTCCCCCTTATCCCCATGATCCACAAAGGGGCCACACACAAAAACAAAGACCAATATCACCCAAACCTTTCCTCGCAAGGAAGAGATTCCACTCTTTTCTAGTCTTGGAATGCCAACTCTCACAAGTAAAACTTAGTCCAGAAAACTTTTGGCAACATCACAGTACTAAAAATAGTGAGATCCCCTCTCCCTTTCACTCATTTCTTTTATAGAAAAATTCCCCATGACACATGTCCTCATGCACCATTAATTAATTTCTAACCATTTAATTAGAGTATTATTCACCCACTACATGTGTCACATTCTCCCCATGTTTCACAAGTAATTTCTCTTTTATTTTATTTTAAAAGTCATTTTCCCTCACATTCCCCAATGTGTTCCTATTTTTTCTCTTAGTTGTCCCTTAATTCCCCATTCTCTCATTTACTTTGTGTCCCCTTACTTGATTTTAGTTTGAGTTGGATTATGAGTCTTCTTTTAGTTAGTCTTAGTGGTAGATTGACTCAAGATGCTCCTGTATGTGGAAAACCCATTCTCTCATGTTTTATTTTATTTTTATTGATAAATCCCTTTTATTATTTTCATGCACACATGTGCATCTACCTAAATTTTAATTCTTATTCCCTCTTTTCTTAAAGTTTGATTATATCTCAGTTCCTTTAGCTTATTTAGTATTTTATTTAGTCCCTTATTTAAACTTAGACTTAGTCTTACGCTTAGACTCTTGTTTTGATTTATTAGCTTATAATTTAATGATTAATTAACCATTATGTTATACAATGTTTCACCATATTTATTATGTTTTCTAGGCCATGTAGATTTTTATTGATTCACAATTAAATTACACGACGTGCCCTTCAAGACACACCTCCATGCTCCAAGAGTGCCACTCACCTTTGACTAATTTTGAAAGTTTTTCCAACACTTGGAGACAAAACTCCACTCGGTCGAACTTGTAAAAGACTAAGAGATTCTAAGGAATAAGGATTCCTCCTTATTGTGTGCCCCTTATATTTGTTTGTGAGTGATTGTCTCAGTCTTCCATCATGACATCATGAACCTCTCGAACTAGGTAATCGTTAAACAACATTTCAGGTCATGGTGGGAGTTCTAGTAGGTTGTTATAGGGACGCTGTCACACCTCTCCCTCAAGTGTCTAGTTTTTGTGCATCACCCCTCTACTCCTTTTGTTAGTTGGATTGGCAAGCATCGCCAAGTCTGCATCCACTAAAAAAAACATGGTCAATAATACATATACATAACATCCATACTGAATCATCATATAAATCACATCCTTGAAAATCAAATACTCAAACCAATACAAGTCCAGTCCCTGACTCAATATGGAGTCCAAGGAAGTTCGTGGATGCCATTAACATCATTAACCTGTAATGTATCCTGCACACTCAAGAGAAACTCATCAATAATATCGGTCAATATATATAAATCTATAAATTAACATATAATCAATGACATCACCATATATCTCATAATCGAAGCATAATCATAATGTATCATAATCGGATCACTTGCTCACAAGTGTGCTCAAAGAATAATTCAATAGAATGTGATCAGTGGAACTCGATATTCAATCATGTTGCTTCATACAATTTTGGGCCATGTGGATATTATCCATCAAAGTTATTAGGGTAGATTCTCTAACTTGCAACAACTTATCAAGAGCGTGGACCTTTGATGTGCCCGGAATATAGGAACTGACAGTAGGTGGTTGTTGGGTATACATCATTTCATATGGTGTGATTTTTGTGGTTGTATGATAGGAAGTGTTGTACCCTGATTATTCCAAGGGTAACCATTACACCCATTGATATTTTTTAGCTGATTTACCCACTACATGTGTCACATTCTCCCCAAGTTGCACAAGTAATTTCTCTTTTATTTTATTTTAAAAGTCATTTTCCCTCACATTCCCCAATGTGTTCCTATTTTTTCTCTTAGTTGTCCCTTAGTTCCCCAATCCCTCATTTACTTTGTGTCTCCTTATTTTATTTTAGTTTGAGTTGGATTATGAGTCTTCTTTTAGTTAGGCTTAGTGGTAGATTGACTCAAGATGCTCCTCTATGTGGAAAACCTATTCTCTCATGTTTTATTTTATTTTGATTAATAAATCCCTTTTATTATTTTCATGCACACATGTCCATCTACCTAAATTTTAATTCTTATTCCCTCTTTTAAAGTTTAATTCTTATTCCCTCTTTTAAATTTTAATTCTTATTCCCTCTTTTATTATTTTAAAGTTTGATTATATCTCAGTTCCCTTAGCTTGTTTAGTATTTTATTTAGTCCCTTATTTAAAATTAGACTTAGACTTAGGCTTAGACTCTTGTTTTGATTTATTAGCTTATAATGTAATGATTAATTAACAATTATGTTATACAATGTATCACCATATTTATTATGTTTTCTATGCCATGTAGAGTTTTATTGATTCACAATTAAATTACGTGACATGCCCTTCAAGACGCACCTCCATGCTCCAAGGGTGCCACTCGCCTTTGACTAGTTTTGAAAGTTTTTCCGATAGTTGGAGACAACACTCCACTCGGTCGAACTTGTAAAAGAATAAGATATTCTAAGGAATAAGGATTCCTCCTTATTGTGTGCCCCTTATATTTTGTCGTGAGTGACTGTCTCAGTATTCCATCATGACATCATGAACCTCTTGAACAAGGTAATCATTAAACAACATTTCAGGTCATGGTGGGAGTTCTAGTAGGTTGTTATAGGGACGTTGTCACACCTCTCGCTCAAGTGTCTAGTTTTTATGCATGACCCATTTTCTCCTTTTGTTAGTCAGATTAGTAAGTGTCGTCAATTTTGCCTCCACTAAAAAAAACATGGTCAATAATACATATACATAAAATCCAAACTGAATCATCATGTAAATCACATCCTTGTAAATCAAATACTCAAACAAATATAGGTCCACTCCCTGACTCAATTTGGAGTCAAAGGAAGTTCGTGGATGCCATCAACATGATTAACCTATAATGTATCATGCACACTCAAGGGAAACTCATCAATAATACCTGTCAATATATATTAGTATAACAATATATATACTAGCACAACAGCTAAATCACTGCTGGTGAAAGCAGAAAGGTTTACGGTTTGTAAGATGAAACGAAGAATATGAAACCACTGAAGAAAAGGTTTACAGCTAGCAATTAGATGGTCACACAATAATTTCTTAATCATATTAAATAAAGTGATTTAGCGGTTGTGCTAGTAATAAAAGATATCTTAACAAATAGAATGACGAAGCTAAAGTACACAGATTTCAATTTACCTTAATGTTACACAATTCACCACTATCATTTAATACCATTAACTTCACTTCCAACTTCAGATTTGGTATGAGCATGATTGTTCTAACTTGGAGACTGACTCGAAATGAATGTTTTTCTTTAATAACGTTATCAGATTAGAGACGTTGTCTCCTATATCTAGGTGTGAACGGTCAAGGACTGACGGTAGAATAAAATACACTTAAATGTGTGTTGGAATATAATATAGGTGGAAAATCACACTGAAGTTCTAACTTCTTCTGCAGATCACGAAGATCCTTCCACTCTCAGTTGGTTATCATTGACACAAGGAAAATTGTCTGTCTACACTCATAGAATAAGATGGAAATTATTTACTAAACAATGTTAGTTACAGGTTGCTTGCAATCCTTCAAGTAAGTAACGCGCGCTAGAACTCACCATTAGGGTGTAAAGAGATAGAGATTAACCTTTAATCAAGTATTTTTTTTTAGGGCTCCAATCAAAATTTTGACGATAAATTTAAAAAAAAAAAAAAACCCTACCATATTTTCACTGCAGGTTAGAGCATCACGAGTCAAGAAAAGTGAAGTAATGATAGGACCTTCAGTAAGTAAAGGTGATTGTCGTAAATCACCATAAGAAACTCTATATTTTTTACATCAAGGAGTAAAGAAACTCATAAGGGTTCTAGCATTACAATTGATAGGTGTTCTAAGAATTAAAATCCACTAAATTATAGAGGCTTAAAATATCGTAGGACTTAAAATTTATCATAGTAATATGAGCGATGTTGATTTTAGGTAGAGCTATAGGTTTGTGTTTGATTTATTAATGATGTTTCGTAAAGTCCAAAATTGGTTGAAACTATGGAGTAATCTTTAAATTTTGGCTCCAAAAATACCTTGTGTTATTTTACTATTTTGCAGGGCCCTAGGTTGTTAAAACAATTTTGGCCTACTAGTTGATGTCAAAAGTTGTTTCTAAATAATTATTACGTCCTGCAGTTTTTTTTGTGTTGTTCCCTACGACTGTTATTATGGTTTAATAATTTAATTTAAATAATGCTCCTTTGATGCTACGTTAGTTTAGATAAAGGTTTTTTTTGGCAACAAATATACAAAGAATATCACACATGAGTGATCATATCATTTAATATATTTTCCAATACGAAATCAGACACAAACTTCTGCGCTAACTATATGCCGATCGGTTTTCTAAATACCAGTGTAGGTATGTTTGGTGAATCATCATAGTTTTAAGTGGATTGTGATTACATGGTTTAACCGCTGGAATGGACTAAGAAAGAATCAAGCCTATGTAGCATCCTAGCCAACTATTGGGATATGTCACGTTAAATTTTCGAACTGTATACAAATTTAAACATACAAATATTCTGCAAATACACAGATTCATATAGAATAGTAATGTAAATACACATTCAACACACACACGAAAAACCCATAAAAATATACGCATAAATAATAATGCATCATGCAATTTAACACACAATTGACACTTATCTGGGTAAAATATTACCAACTACGTGTCGATATTCCACATTCCTCCCAACCTTAGAACTCATTTATCAAAAATTTTAGAAGTGGGTCACCCTCGAGCTAGGACTAAGCTCCAACTAGGTAAAGGAATTCCTAACCAGGATGATTTATCTCAATCAATACGAAAAAATCCATCACATATGTCAATTCGAACTAACAGCCTACAGTCCCGCATTCCCCACATGTATGTCCCACCCTAGGAAATGTGCCCCTTCTCTGCTCAAAAGTCCTTCGGTTGCCCTATTTTATTTTTGGGGTTTCAACAACATGTTGGACAAGAAGTCTCAGAGCCTTGTAGTTGTAGTCTACCATCTTCGGGAGATCAATTCCCAACAATTGCCTCAATTGGAGTAAATTTCCCACGGGACTGACAACCCGCCTCTTCAATGTCCCACGTGATTGAAAACCTATTTCTTTAGTCCAGCTTCTAAGCTAGCCAGGTACAGGTATGGTACTGAATTGGGTACAGTATAGGTAAAATGATAGTAACAAAAAATTACAGAGGATAAGTGAAATCCATGAGTGAAAAAATAGAGGAATGATGGAATGATGGAAAATGCACTAAATCCAAACTATTTGTATGCATGTTCCTAATTTGACACTTGTCATGTTGAGAGTTACTTTGGTCCACTGGTCCCCATCCTTAGAACTTAGGATAAAATAATTATCCATACTTTATACTTTAAGGAATATTAATATAATAATTATTTTTAGCTTAAGCTCCCTAGCTTAGATCCTTATCCTTAACGTTTAGCCCCCTTTCTCTTACTAGTGGAGTTTAGTCCCCCATACTCTTTACATGGTTGTTCTGCACGCAGTGATGTGTTTTTCATTAATATTTGCATGTGACTACATTTACTTTTACATCACAGACATACTGTCTTTTTTGCACCATGGCTCACTAGCCTGAGTACATTTGTATTTACATTTATAGTTGGGGTTCAGCCTCGAGTTATTACAGCCTATACATACAATTCCTTTTGGATAAGAATCAATCACAATTACAAACAATATTTAACCTTCTTCCAAGGAAGAAGTGTTCATTCAACCTAAGGGAAATGTTAATACAAAAATTTCAGGAATAAGTCACCAGAGCAGATACAAGAGTTCTTCTTCTTTCAGTCACCGTATCAGAAAAAGGAACCAATCAATTTTATTTTTTTTAGAATTTAGCCAACCGATCTCGCACATATATTAAATTAGATTTCTAGTGAATTATGTATTTTTCTTGTACATCTCAAGATCCTCAATGCACATTTTTGGTAAAAAAAATCATTCGATAGAATAAGGAAAATTATATAATCTCACCGTATGTCAATGTAATAATTATTTGACAAAATCACCTTACGTAAATGCATTTGAAAATAGATAACATTGAAAAATTTAAATTAAATGTCTATATCAACAAGATCATTCGTTCTGGCCATACAAAATATGGATATCTATTCCATAGTTCAATTGGTTACCAAATAACATGAATGTATCTATACACAATAACGAATTTCACTACTAATGGTTGATAATTTTCTCTAATTTGTCATAAATTCAAAATTATGATCTATTACAATCTTATTAAAATACAAAATACCATAAACAATGAAATATCGTTAAAATATTGGTTGATACTTGTTGAAGATCTTCAAACGTAGAAGAGAATTGGATTGCATCCTTCCTTTCACTTGATAATACAAGGACTTCACCGGTACCTTCCATCCAATGCTAGGGGTACTCTTCTTCCCCCTTATCCCCACGAGCCACAAAGGGGCCACACACAAAAAAAAAAACCAATAGCACCCAAAACTTTCTTCGCAAGGAAGAGATTCCACTCTTTTCAGGTCTTAGAATCCCAACTCTCACAAGTAAAACTTAGTCCAGAAAAATTTGGGCAGCATAACAGTACTAAAAATAGTGAGATCCCCTCTCCCTTTCACTCATTTCCTTTATAGAAAAATTCCCCATGACACATGTCATCATGCACCATTAATTAATTTTTAATAATTTAATTAGAGTATTATTCACCCACTACATGTGTCACATTTTCCCCAAGTTGCAAAAGTAATTTCTCTTTTATTTTATTTTAAAATCCATTTTCCCTCACATTCCCCAATGCGTTCCTATTTTTTCTCTTAGTTGTCCCTTAGTTCCCCAATCCCTCATTTACTTTGTGTCCCCTAATTTGATTTTAGTTTTAGTTGGATTATGATTCTTCTTTTAGTTAGGCTTATTGGTAGATTGACTCAAGATTCTCCTCTATGTGGAAAACCTATTCTCTCATGTTTTGTTTTATTTTAATTGATAAATCCCTTTTATTATTTTCATGCACACATGTGCATCTACCTATATTTTAATTCTTATTCCCTCTTTTCTTAAAGTTTGATTATATCTCAGTTCGCTTAGCTTGTTTAGTATTTTATTTAGTCCCTTATTTAAACTTAGACTTAGACTTAGGCTTAGACTCTTGTTTTGATTTATTAGCTTATAATTCAATGATTAATTAACCATTATGTTATACAATGTATCACCATATTTATTATATTTTATAGGCCATGTAGATTTCTATTGATTCACAATTAAATTATGCGACCCCTTCAAGACGCACCTCTATGCTCCAAGGGTGCCACTCACCTTCGACTAGTTTTGAAATTTTTTTCGACACTTGGAGACAACACTCCACTCAGTCGAACTTGTAACAGACTAAGAGATTCTAAGGAATAAGGATTCCTCCTTATTGTGTGCCCCTTATATTTCGTCGTGAGCGACTGTCTCAGTATTCCATCATAACATCATGAACCTCTCGAGCTAGGTAATCGTTAAACAACATTTTAGGTCATGGTGGGAGTTCTAGTAGGTTGTTATAGGGATGTTGTCACACCTCTCCCTCAAGTGTCTAGTTTTTGTGCATGACCCATTTGCTCCTTTTGTTAGTTGGATTAGCAAGCATTGTCAAGTCTTCATCCACTAAAAATAACATGGTAAATAATACATATACATAACATCCATACTAAATCATCGTATAAATCACATCCTTGTAAATCAAATACTCAAACCAATACAACTCCACTCCCTTACTCAATCTGGAGTCCAAGGAAGTTTGTGGATGCCATCAACATCATTAACCTGTAATGTATCTTGCACACTCAAGGAAAACTTATCAATAATAATGGTCAATATATATAAATCGATAAATTAACATATAATCAATCACATCACCATATATCTCATAATCAAAGCATAATCATAATGTATCATAATCAGATCACTTGCTTAGAAGAGTCCTCAAAGAGTAATTCAATAGAATGTGATCAGTGGAACTGGATATTCAATCATGTTGCTTCGTACAATTTTGGGCCATGTGGATATTATCCTTCAAAGTTATTAGAGTAGATGCTCTAACTTGCAACAACTTATCAAGAGCATGGACCTTTGATGTGCCTGGAATATAGGTGGTTGTTGGACATACATCATTTTGATATGGTGTGATTTTGGTGGTTCTATGATAGGAAATGTTGTACCCCCATTATTCCAAGGGTAACCATTACACCCATTGATGTTTTTTATCTGATTCACCCACTACATGTGTCACATTCTCCCCAAGTTGCACACGTAATTTCTCTTTTATTTTATTTTAAAAGACATTTTCCCTCACATTCCCCAATGTGTTCCTATTTTTTGTCTTAGTTGTCCCTTATCTCCCCAATCCCTCATTTACTTTGTGTCCCCTTATTTGATTTGATTTTGAGTTGGATTATGAGTCTTCTGTAACGACCCTGCTTAAATAGATGTATAGGATTATTAATTATAATTAATTTAATAATCTAACTGTCCTAAAAAGTTAGCTAAACAATAATTAATTCTTAAATAATATTAACTAATTAATTATTATTTATTACTTGTTCATGTTTGTCAAGGATTAATTAATTATTAATTGACTCATTAACTAATTGAGTAAAGAATTAAAAGGGGTTAATAAGTTTAATTTGTTAAAGACTTACGTACACGGGAAGGGATAAGACATTAAACATAAAGGGATAAGATATTAATTATAAAGGGATAGGATATTAATTATAAGGGGATAAGGTAATAAATCTGTAGGTAAGGAAGTAAATGAGGAAAGGGCGGTCAAGGTGGATATGAGGGGAGGAGGTTTACGAAGGAGGGATGACCATTCTACGGGAATTTTTTTGGAGGTTTCTCTTGGATTGCACAGAGGAGAGTTTGAGTTCTATAGTCGGGAAGGGTTAGTACAGGGGGCACCGGTTTGCTGGGGGTTTTGGGCACGGGGGCCAGGATATC
>JZKD02S0244817.1:268703-282212 GCA_000966675.3 Picea glauca
AAATAATATTAACTAATTAATTATTATTTATTACTTGTTCATGTCTATCAAGGATTAATTAATTATTAATTGACTCATTAACTAATTGAGTAAAGAATTAAAAGGGGTTAATAAGATTAATTTGTTAAAGACTTAGGTACACAGCAAGGGATAAGACATTAAACATAAAGGGATAAGATATTAATTATAAAGGGATAAGATATTAATTATAAGGGGATAAGGTAATAAATGTGTAGGTAAGGAAGTAAATGAGGAAAGGGCGTTGAAGGAGGATATGAGGGGAGGAGGTTTATGAAGGAGGGATGACCATTCTATGGGAATTTTTTTGGAGGTTTCTCTTAGATTGCACAGAGGAGAGTCTGAGTTCTGTAGTTTGGAAGGGTTAGTACAGGGGGCACCAATTTGCTGGGGGTTTTGGGCATGGGGGCCAGGATATCCATATCGTATCCTGGAGCTAGGTAGTTGTCCTAGTTGGTAGGGTGGACACTCGGTTTTGGGCAGAGTTGGTCCGTGGATTCAAGCTGTGCAAGGCAGCAGCAGGAAGGTCAACAAGACAAACGAAAAACAAAGGGTTAGCATCAGACCGAGGTATTTTAAATTACGTATTTGTTTATTCTGTTATGAATTGTATTATTCATTGATCAATTTATATGCATATGTGCTGAATTTATAAGAAATTACTGAGTTTCATAAATCAAGTAGAAGTTACTGTTTTGTTTGATTAATTATTTGACGTTAAATTTATTCGGCTACTACATCTTATTTTAGTTAGGCTTAGTGGTAGATTGACTCAAGATGCTCCTCTATGTGGAAAACCTATTCTCTCATGTTTTATTTTATTTTTATTGATAAATCCCTTTTATTATTTTCATGCACACAGGTGCATCTACCTAAATTTCAATTTGTATTCCCTCTTTTCTTAAAGTTTGATTATATCTCAGTTCCCTTAGCTTGTTTAGTATTTTATTTAGTCCCTTATTTAAACTTAGACTTAGACTTAGGCTTAGACTATTGTTTTGATTTATTAGCTTATAATTTAATGATTAATTAACCATTATGTTATAAAATGTATCACCATATTTATTATGTTTTCTAGGCCATGTAGAATTTTATTGATTCACAATTAAATTACGCGACGTTCCCTTCAATACGCACCTCCATGCTCCAAGGGTGCCACTCGCCTTTGACTAGTTTTGAAATTTTTTCCGACACTTGGAGACAACACTCCACTTGGTTGAACTTGTAAAAGACTAAGAGATTCTAAGGAATAAGAATTCCTCCTTATTGTGTGCCCTTTATATTTCATCCTGAGTGACTATCTCAGTATTCCATCAGGACATCATGAAGCTCTTGAAAAAGGTAATCGTTAAACAACATTTCAGGTCACGGTGGGAGTTCTAGTAGGTTGTTATAGGGACGTTGTCACACCTCTCCCTCAAGTATCTAGTTTTTGTGCCTGACCCCTTTTCTCCTTTTGTTTGTCGGATTAGAAAGTGTCGTCAAGTCTGCCTCCACTAAAAAGAACATGGTCAATAATACATATACATAACATCTATATTGAATTATCATATAAATCACATCCTTGTAAATCAAATACTCAAACCAATACAGGTCCACTCCCTGACTCAATCTAGAGTCCAAGGAAGTTCGTGGATTCCATCAACATCATTAACATGTAATGTATCTTGCACACTCAAGGGAAACTCATCAATAATACCTGTCAATATATATTAGTATAACAATATATATACTAGCACAACAACTAAATAATTGTTGGTGAAAATAGAATGATTTACAGTTGGTAAGATGAAATGAAGAATATGAAACCACTGAAGAAAAGGTTTACGACTGGGAATTATATGGTCACACAGTAATTTCTTAATCATATTAAGTAAATTGATTTAGTGGTTGTGCTAGTAATAAATGATATCTTAACAAATAGAACGACAAAGCTAAAGTACACAGATTTAAACTTACCTTAATGTTACACAATTCAACACTATCATTTGATACCATTAACTTCACTTCTAACTTCAGATTTGGTATGAGAACGATTGTTCTAACTTGGAGACTGACTCAAAATGAAAGATTTCCTTCAATAACGTTATCATATTAGAGACGTTGTCTCCTATATCTAGGCGTGAATGGTCAAGGAGTGACAGTAGAATAAAAGACACTTAAATGTGTGCTGGAATATAATCTAGGTGGAAAATTACACTGAAGTTCTAACTTCCTCTGTAGATCATGAAGATCCTTCCACTCTCAGTTGGTTATCATTGACCCAAGGAAAATTGTCTGTCTACACTCATAGAATCAGATGGAAATTGTTTACTAAACAATGTTAGTTACAGGTTGCTTGCAATCCTTTAAGTAAGTAATGCATGCTAGAATTGACCATTAGGGTGTAGAGTGATAGAGATTAACCATTAGGGTGTAGAGAGATAGAGATTAAAATCCACTAAATTATAGAGGCTCAGAATATTGTAGGACTTAAAATTAATCATAGTAATATGAGCGATGTTGATTTTAGCTAGAGCTATAGGTCTGAGTTTGATGTATTAATGATGTTTCGCAAAGTCCAAAATTGGTTGAAACTGTGGAGTAATCTTTAAATTTTGGCTCCAAAAATACCTTGCATTATTTTACTTTTTTCCAGGGCCCTGTTTTGTTAAAATAATTTTGGCATACTAGATGATGTCAAAAGTTGTTTCTAAATAATTATTACGTCTTGCAGTTTTTTTTGTGTTGTTCCCTACGACTACTATTATGGTTTAATAATTTAATTTAAATAATGCTCCTATGATGCTACGTTATTTTAGATAAATGTTTTTTTTGGCAACAAATATACAAAGAATATCGCACATGAGTGATGATGTCATTTAATATATTTTCCAATACGAAATCAGACACAAAATTCTGTGCTAACTATATGTCGATCGGTTTTCTAAATACCAGTGTAGGTATGTTTGTTTAATCATCATGGTTTTAAGTGGATTGTTATTGCATGGCTTAACTGCTGGAATGAACTAAGAAAGACTCAGGCCTATGTAGCATCCCAACCAACTGTTGGGATATGTCACGTTAAATTTTTGAACTGTATACAAATTTAAACATACAAATATTATGAAAATACACAGATTCATATAGAATAGTAATGGAAATACACATTCAACACACACACGAAAAACCCATAAAAATATACGCATAAATAATAATGCATCATGCAATTTAACACACAATTGACACTTATCTGGGTAAAATATTACCAACTGTGTGCCGATATTCTAAATCCCTCCCAGCCTTAGAACACATGTCTCAAAACTCTTAGAAGTGGCTCACCCTCGAGCTAGGACTAAGCTCCAATTGGGTAAAGGAATTCCTAACCAGGTTGATGTATCTCAATCAATACGAAAAAATCCATCACATATGTCAATTCGAACTAACAGCCTATAGTCCCTCATTCCCCACATGCATGTCCCACCTTAGGAAATGTGCCCCTTCTCTGCTCAAAAGTACTTCGGTTGCCCCATTTTCTTTTGGGGGCTTCAACAACATGCTGGAAAAGAAGTCTCAGAGCCCTGTAGTTGTAGTCTAGCACCTTTGGGAGATCAATTCCCAACAATTGCCTCAATTGGAGTAAATTTCCCACGGGACTGACAACCTGCCTCTTCAATGTCCCACATGACTAACAACCTATTTCTTTAGTCCAGCTTCTAAGATAGCCAGGTATAGGTATGGTACTAGTTTGGGTATAGTATAGGTAAAATGATAGTAAAAAAATTTTACAGAGGATAGGTGAAATCCATGAGTGAAAAAATAGAGGAGTAATGGAATGATGGAAAATGCACTAAATCCAAACTATTTGTATGCATGTTCCTAATTCAACACTTTTCATGTTGAGAGCTACTTTGGTCCACTGGACCCCATCCTTAGAACTTAGGATAAAATAATTATGCATACTTTATACTTTAAGGAATATTAATATAATAATTCTTTTCAGCTTAAGCTCCCTAGCTTAGACCCTTATCCTTAACGTTTAGCCCCCTTTCCCTTACTAGTGGAGTTTAGTCCCCCATACTCTTTACATGGTTGGTCTACACGTAGTGATGTGTTTTTCATTAATATTTGCAGGTGAATACATTTACTTTTACATCACAGACATACTATCTTTTCTACATCCTGGCTCACTAGCCTGAGTACATTTGTATTTACATTTATAGTTGGGGTTCAGCCTAGGGTTGTTACAGCCTATACATACAATTCCTTCCAGATAAGAATCAATCACAATTACTAACAAAATTTAACCTTCTTCCGAGGAAGAAGTGTTCATTCAACCAAAGGGAAATGTTAATACAAAAATTTTAGGAATAAGTCACAAGAGCAGATACAAGAGTTCTTCTTTTAGACACTGGATCAGAAAAATGAACTAATCAATTTATTTTTTTTAGAATTCATCCGACCAATCTCGCACATATATTAAATTAGATTTGCAGTTAATTATGTGTTTTTCTTGTACATCTCTAGACCCACAATGCACATTTTTGGTAAAAAAATCATTCAACAGAATAAGGAAAATTATATAATCTCACAGTACTTCAATGTAATCATTATTTGACAAAATCACCTTACGTAAATGCATTTGAAAATAGATAACATAGAAAAATTTAAATTAAAGGTCTGTTTCAATAAGATCATTCATTCTGGCCATATAAAATATGGATATCTATTCCATAGTTCAATTGGTTACCAAATAGCATGAATGTATCTATACACAATAATGAATTTCACTACTAATGGTTGATAATTTTCTCTAATTTGTCATAAATTCAAAATTATGATCTATTACAATCTTATTAAAATACAGAATGCCATAAACAATGAAATATCGTTAAAATATTGGTTGATACTTGTTGAAGATCTTCGAACATAGAAGACAATTGCATTGCATCCTTCATTTCACTTGATAATACAAGGACTTCACCGGTACCTTCCAGCCAATACTAGGGGTACTCTTCTTCTCCCTTATCCCCACGAGCCACAAAGGTGCCATGCACAAAATCAAAAACCAATAGCACCCAAAAGTTTCCTCGCAAGGAAGAGATTCCACTCCTTTTAGGTCTTGGAATCCCAACTCTCACAAGTAAAACATAGTCCAGAAAATTTTTGGCAGCATAACAATACTAAAAATAGTGAGATCCCCTCTCCCTTTCTCTCATTTCTTTTATAGAAAAATTCCCCATGACACATGTCCTCATGCACCATTAATTAATTTTTAATAATTTAATTAGAGTATTATTCACCCACTACATGTTTCACATTCTCCCCAAGTTGCACAAGTAATTTATCTTTTATTTTATTTTAAAAGCCATTTTCCCTCACATTCCCCAATGTGTTCCTATTTTTCCTCTTAGTTGTCCCTTAGTTCCCCAATCCCTCATTTACTTTTTGTCCCCTTATTTGATTTTAGTTTGAGTTGGATTATGAGTCTTCTTTTAGTTAGGCTTAGTGGTAGATTGACTCAAGATGCTCCTCTATGTGAAAAACCTATTCTCTCGTGTTTATTTTTATTTTTATTGATAAATCCCTTCTATTATTTTCATGCACACATGTGAATCTACCTAAATTTTAATTCTTATTCCCTCTTTTCTTAAATTTTGATTATATCTTAGTTCCCTTAGCTTGTTTAGTATTTTATTTAGTTCCTTATTTAAACTTAGACATAGACTTAGGCTTAGACTCTTGTTTTGATTTATTATCTTATAATTCAATGATTAATTAACCATTATGTTCTACAATGCATCACCATATTTACTATGTTTTCTAGGCCATGTAGATTTTTATTGATTCAAAATTAAATTACCCGACATGCCCTTCAATACGCACCTCCATGCTCCAAGGCTACCACTCGCCTTTGACTAGTTTTGAATGTTTTTCCGACACTTGGAGACAACACTCCACTCGGTCGAACTTGTAACAGACTAAGAGATTCTAAGGAATAAGGATTCCTCCTTATTGTGTGCCCCTTATATTTCATCGCGAGCGACTGTCTCTGTCTTCTATCATGACATCATGAACGTCTCGAGCTAGGTAATCGTTAAACAACATTTCAGGTCATGGTGGGAGTTCTATTAGGTTTTTATAGGGACGTCATCACACTTCTCCCTCAAGTGTCTATTTTTTGTGATTGACCCCTTTACTCCTTTTGTTAGTCGAATTAGCAAGCGTTATCAAGTCTGCATCCACTAAAAATAACATGGTCAATAATACATATATATAACATCCATACTCAATCATCATATAAATCACATCCTTGTAAATTAAATACTAAAACCAATACAGGTCCACTCCCTGACTCAATCTGGAGTCCAAGGAAGTTCATGGATGCCATCAACATCATTAACCTGTAATGTATCCTGCACACTCAAGGGAAATTCATCAATAATACCAGTCAATATATATAAATCTATAAATTAACATATAATCAATGACATCACTATATATCTCATAATCGAAGCACAATCATAATGTATCATAATCGGATCACTTGCTCACAAGTGTCCTCAAAGAATAATTCAATCGAATGTGATTAGTGGAACTGGATATTCAATCATGTAGCTTCGTACAATTTTGGGCCATGTGGATATAATCCTTCAAAGTTATTAGGGTAGATGCTCTAACTTCCAACAACTTATCAAGAGTGTGGACCTTTGATGTGCCTAGAATATAGGAACTGACAGTAGGTGGTTGTTGGACATACATCATTTCATATGGTGTGATTTTGGTGGTTGTATAATAGGAAGTGTTGTACCCCCATTATTGCAAGGGTAACCATTACACCCATTGATGTTTTTTTATTTGATTCACCCACTACATGTGTCACATTCTCCCCAAGTTGCACATTTTAAAAGCCATTTTCCCTCACATTCCCCAATGTGTTCCTATTTTTTCTCTTAGTTGTCCCTTATTTCCCCAATCCCTCATTTACATTGTGTCCCCTTATTTGATTTTAGTTTGAGTTGGATTATGAGTCTTCTTTAGTTAGGCTTAGTGGTAGATTGACTCAAAATGCTCCTCTATGTGGAAAACCTATTCTCTCATGTCTTATTTTATTTCTATTGATAAATCCCTTTTATTATTTTCATGCACACATGTGCATCTACCTAAATTTTAATTCTTATTCCCTCTTTTCTTAAAGTTTGATTATATCTCAGTTCCCTTAGCTTGTTTAGTATTTTATTTAGTCCCTTATTTAAACTTAGACTTAGACTTAGGCTTAGACTATTGTTTTGATTTATTATATTATAATTTAATGATTAATTAACCATTATGTTAAACAATGTATCACCATATTTATTATGTTTTTTAGGCCATGTAGAGTAAAATTTATTCACAATTAAATTACGTGACGTGCCCTTCAAGATGCACCTCCATGCTCCAAGGGTGCCACTCACCTTTGACTAGTTTTGAAAGTTTTTCAGACACTTGGAGACAACACTCCACTTGGTCAAACTTGTAAAAGACTAAGAGATTCTGAGGAATAAGGATTCCTCCTTATTGCGTGCCCCTTATATTTCGTTGTGAGGGACTGTCTTAGTGTTCCATCATAACATCATGAACCTCTCAAACAAGGTAATCGTTAAACAACATTTCAGGTCACAGTGGGAGTTCTAGTAGGTTGTTATAGGGACATTGTCACACCTCTCCCTCGAGTGTCTAGTTTTTGTGCGTGACCCCTTTTCTGCTTTTGTTACTCGGATTAGCAAGTGTTGTCAAGTTTGCCTCCACTAAAAAGAACATGGTCAATAATACATATACATAACACCCATACTGAATCATCATATAAATCACATCCTTGTAAATCAAATACTCAAACCAATACAGGTCCACTTCTTGACACAATATGGAGTCCTGTTGGTGGGAAAAATTGTTCATCCGTCAATTGAGAGAGTGGAACCAGTCCGGGGTTGTCTAAATAACCCAAGACGTTTTGAATGAACCACCCTGACGGGTTTAACAACTCTGTTGGCCGTTCTAAGGTCTTAGGAAAACCAAAGAAAAGAAAAAAGAAAAAAAACTAATCCAAACTAACTAATTTAACTAAAACAAATAAAAAAAACTAAACTATATAACAAACTAAACTAACTAAACTAAATAAAACAAACTAATACACTAATCTAATTAAAACAAACTATTAAACTAAAAATAAATATAAACTACTCTAACTATTATATATACAAACTACTATTTTACTAACTCTAATAACTAATTATCTAATTTCTAATTGAATTACAACTTATTCACAAATATACATTATCTACAACTTGCAGATTTGAATAAAACCTGCAAAACTCATGTGCTTTCTGTCCTAAGACAGCCAGAGATATTTTTTGATTTTTTGATTTTATGAATAAGTAATAAAACTACTGAAATTAAACGATCTAATATACTAACTCTAACTTAAAATAATATCTGGACTAACTACTAATAAATATACTAAACAAATGACTAACTGACCTGGAAATGCTCCTAATTTGTCCTGTGTATGATGACTTCGAAACTGGTCGGAGGAAGGAAACTCACACCGGCTGATCCAGAAGATTTTCGTAAACGATTGGCTGCGCTACTCTTTGAGTGGTTTACAGGACAAACAAGACATAAAAAATCATAACAAATATATGATTATAAATCTCTGCAATAAGGGAAACCTGTTATGCAAAAACTTATATTTGATAATTCAACTTATGAAGAAGATAAACCTGTCATTCACAAACTGAATTAAACAATTGTTATGTCTTTTATACACTTGGAAGAAACCAGATATGGATTACAGTGATTAAAATTATATCATTTGCACATGATTAAGATAGCTAAAGTAGTCATTAACCAGATACAAATTAAAATACACAACATGAAACAAAATATTGATATAATGAGAAGCTAAAGATGTGAAAAAACACCAAATTTTGCTTCAGTCTATATTAAAACTCCATATCCTTGTTCTCCCATGAATGAGGATCATCATTATTACAAAAATGATAGGTATTTATAAGTCTCTCCACAGGGTAAAACCTCCCTGTGGATAATATCAAACTGTTTTACATAATCCGGGAAGATATTCCCAAAATCAACTAAACTAGGAAACTAAAATGCAAGTGAAATATTTCAAATATCCCCTAACTGCTCATCAAATCCATTGTAATTTCGAACTCACCTGCAATAGACCAAAAATATCAAGTTATAAAGATATTTCATTAACAAAACAATAAAAATCTAATCTTACAGACTCAGCTACAGAATCATCTGATTCTGTAGCTAGTCTAAAATAGCATACAGGACCAGATAGAAATCAAATGAAATATTTTAAAAGAATTAAATCCAATTTTCTTTTAATAAACATTAAAAATGAATCACTAATGACTCGCATGATTTTATCATTCCAATTAAACAAAATCAAAAGTGATTCAATCGAAACAGGGGTAGGAATACTTTGTTTCATGGTTACCATAATCAGGTTGAACAGTAACAAGACTGTCCCATATCCAATTAAAATCAGATAAGATCAAAATCCAATAACCAAATAGAGAGACAAGTATGCTCTGTTTCGATTACCATCATAGTCGAGTAAACAAAATCGAAACCAAACAGTTTTACAAATCATTTCACATCCAATTCGAAAGTAGTGCAATCAAGTGAATCATATGCAACGTTGTGTTTTTCCAAAACAAGAGATACGATTAGATCAAAATAGGATTGTTTTACAATTATTATAACTTTTATGGCTCAAACGGTTCACACCACAGGTGGATTAATTCAGACAGATACGCGAACCAATTCATACAAATCATAACCAGATTGATTCGAATTTGACCATAATTACTATAGAATTGACATAAGTGATAATGTGCAAATAAACTCTATTGGATTTGAACGAAATGGTTAATTCCAAACAAGTCAGGACAGGATTTATTATAACAACAAATCATGAATCAATCTCGTTTCACAAATCCACTTGAAACAGAATATCTATTGTAAATACGAATTCAACTGATAGCAGGGTCGATCAAACCAACGCGAATCAACCAGCTAGGTTTTTTACATAACCGTTACAAATTGTTTTGGATGTGTTTTAACAGGATCACATTGAGAGTAGTCTGAATTGTATCCTGTAACACTTAACCATATCACAATTGTTGCCAACCATAACATATACATTATAACCAATCTGAATCTAAACTTGATTGTGTTCAAAATTGAAATGAGAAATAGTTTGTGTCTATAATAGATACAGTGACTTCAATTAGCAACAGAACATCCAAATAAAGATAAATGAAACCAATCAAATCCATACTAAGATCCAATCAAATCGAATAAAGAATCCAATTGAAACTAAACTGGAAAAATGAATTCCATTAATCAAAACATGACTATGTACATAATGCATATAATGTGACAGAGCAAATTCACACTGTAAACATAGCTATTCAAAAGAATTTGAATTTGTTATATAAACAGGTGATAGAACAATCCAGTGAGGCTGCTCAAATTATGCCAATTTTGAATTCACGACCGTTGTAGCTGACTCCACATTTTAAAAAAAAATAGAGCCTGTCGTTCTCTGTTTCTTATCAGTGGCTTGCAATTTGGCCTTTTGACTGGTAAGTTGTGCAACTTGGTCCTCCAAAGAATGAATAAGGACTGTAGCATTGGCACATCAAGATAATACCTCTCTAACCATGAGTTACATTGATCACAAGATGGCACTGTAGGTTGAGCTAGAGCAGGAGTGGGTCTTGATGAATCACCAGGGGTTTCACAAGGCAGCTTAATGCCTAGGTAATTAGGGTCATTTTGCATGCAAGGTGGTAGGTTTTTCACAAATTCGTATGAGGGTATGGCACACAGACCTTCCGAATAGGGGTATTCACTAACCAAGTAATGCTCCACTTTTGAGTCGGAGTCTTCACTCACCATGATAGGGTCAGGGTTGACAGGAGGTTTTGGCTTGTTCCTCGCCATTCGAGAAATTAGACGGGCATTCTTTTTGCCTTTGGCGTTTGCTGTAGGTTTGGATTTAGGCCTTTTAGCCACAGGCTTAACAGTTTCGACATCCTTGGTCACAGAGTGGGGTAGGTCGATAGGTGAGTCGGGTAAGGGTTTAGGTAACATAATACTGTAGGGTACTGGGGGTACAGACTTTCCCTCGCTCACCATAGGTTTGTCAACCTGTGGAGGGTTTGAATCCTCAAAATCATTCCAACAGTCTCCGTGTAACCTCAAATGATAGAGGACAACAATTTTAACCAGCCCATAGTGAAAAGGGCTACTATCAGCCTGGTTCCTTTTGTATCTCTTAGACATTTTAAACAGGCTTCTATGCAAGTAATAAGGCATATTAAGAAAATATCCCATGAAAACCATAAGAAAACGAAGGTGATGTAAGAAAACAAACCCATACCGACCCTCGCAGGTGATAAAATGTTTGATTATCATCAGCAAATCATGCCAACGTTGCTTGAGCATATTTGCGGGCAAACCTTTATCACAGGAGCTAACCTTATGCGACTGGAAGAGCAGTGTCCAAGGGACCTCTTCCACTTTGCAATTCTTGGACCATCGTTGTCCAGTGACAGGAAACCCCGTAGCTAAACTAAGAAATTGCTCGTCAATTTCCAATTGAACATCCCTGACCTTGGCTCGACAGCCATCAAAGGTTAAAGCGAATTGCCGAGCAACGCAGGGGTTAAAACCATCAAACTTTTGTATGAATGGGAGCCATCCAAATTCCTCAAGGTCACTGTGGGCACCGTCGAACATCAACAGAGCCTGGCTACCATTGGGTTCATCCCTCACGACTAGAGCCATGGTGCGAGCACATGGTAAGGGTTTGGGTTGAAAACAACAACACACAGGAGCAAAGTAGTTTGGGCTAACAACTACAAATGATGAAAGGGGAAGCATTAATGTGTGCGTGCGAGGGTGGTGGGATTATTCACCGCCATGCATAATAGTAATGGCAAAGTACAACCTATGTTCAATCAGTCATAACATGGTTCAAAACATATTATTCGGCCAACCCAAGAATCAAACGGTGGATGATATACCAATGCGCCATTGTATTATTTCAAACCATGAATATTCAATGCGAAATCAAACCCAAAACTTAAATATGTGCCATCGTATAAGTGTGTAATCAAACGTTTATAAAACATTATGACAATCGATTTCATAACATTTGACAAGCCAAGAGCTTATGATAATAAGGATCACATCATATAAAAACAAAATAAACCATGACCCCTATGCAATCTGATGACTAGGCAAGTCCCAAACAATATAAATCTATATGCTCAATGCCTTTTAAGTTATGCAACCAAAAATGTCCAAATAGGCATAGTTTGAAAATTCATTTAGCCACACAATAATAAACCAAAGGTAAGTGCCTTTCAGAATATCAATGAGAAGATCATGACAGTTCAAATAACGATGGAGGATTTTTTACGCTTACAGTCGTGAAAACTAAATTGAGACCAATTTGCAAGTGTCACAAGAGATGAAAATATCGTCTATTTACAAAATGCGATAGTAATTTGAAGTTCAGAAGTCATAGGTGTAGGCAGCTAATAGGGCAATGGAAAAAATTGAATTGGCTTCCAACAATGGTGACACACTGGGAGAAGCAATTATCTCTGTCAAAAGAAATAAATTCAGATTAGGACAGCAAAGAAAATTTCAACTCAAAAACAACAATCAGAAAATCGTACAACATCATCATTTACCATCTTTTCCAGCGATGTTTTAAAAGATGAAAACTAATAACAGTCTTAAGATCAGCAAGTCACGATATTAATGATAAAATCTTCAATACTGTTGGCATGGCCACTGCTGCCAGCAGTCATCCATAACCTCGACAGGGTTGCCATTTAACCCACTCCGATATCTGTATCCGGCCAAGAAGTTCTAGATCAGAATAAAGGACATTAAAGAGGTTTCTTATAATTTTTTACAGATTTTCATGTACCCAACATTGCTTCGCTGCCAGCAGGCCTGTTCAGTACCCCAGCGAAGTTGTCTTGGTGCCATGCATGCATTTACCCGCTGCCAGCGGACCTGTTCAGTATCCCGGAGGGTTTACAAACACTTCCCACAGCTCTTATTAATATTTTTATTTTGTTTTTCTTTTGCAGATATATAGTCAAGCGGGGTGACGCTGAAAATTTTGATATTTTATATTTTTTCAGACCTCATCAGAATTTTTTTTTTTTTAGCATTGTCCTTTATTCAGTTCCAGAGATGTTTTATTTCTAAAACAACTTACTATGACAGGGAGACATCTTTTTTAAGTCATTCCTTTACGGAAAAGGGACAGCGTAAAAAGATAATAGATGATCATGAATAACTTTGCTCAGAGATTGAAATTAGTAAACTTCTTTCAAACAACAAAATTTTCCAACATAAATATCAGTTTTAGAAATATATCACTGATGATCGTACAATCTTTCAGAAGTTATT
>JZKD02S0244817.1:299391-329152 GCA_000966675.3 Picea glauca
TTCAAACTTGTGTTGTACCGGGTCGTAAACTTATGTGTGCTTAGTCTGCTAGTGTCGGGCGGGATGTAGATACCTTCATGTTCCTCAGAACAGTCACCAGCCCTGAGACCTTAAATGGTTAAAATCGATGGGAACCTGGGCTTGAGCATTGCTTATGTGTCTTGGAGGTCCTAACCTTTGTAGGGTAGGATGGGCGGGTAGTCAGTCTTACTTATTGTCGCTTGATCATCGTTAAACGCATGTTGTTACTTGTTGTATGTCGTATGTCATCTTGTTGTGTTCGTCTAGCTTGCATGTTGTTCATCGTCGGGTTACTAGTTTCTGCTTGAATAGTCAGCCAGGAGCCTATCTAACCTTCTCTCTCTTTTGAGCAGAGGACTAAGATTAAACGCTCGGCTTTCCTGTGGAGAAATAGTAAAATCTACTATTATGGATTCTTCCTTATGTCTATGATCATTTATTGCTTGCAGTTACTTGTTGTGCACCTTATGTCTTCTTGTTGTGATCATCGTGGTTGCGTCTTGTTAGTCGTCAGGTGGCGACGTAGAGTCAAGTGTGTCTGTTTCCTTCCTACACACGCGCACACACTTTAAAAATAAAAAATAAAAAAAATTGCACCTGTTATCAGAGTTGTTGTTGCAAGTGTGGAGGATGTTACATATGGTATCAGAGCGGGTTCAACCTGTAGCTTGGGATTCGCTACGGCTTTCGTTGACATGATTAGATTTGATTATATTGTTTTTGATCGAGTTGATTGTGTGCGTGCAGGTAATCATGGTTAGAGGACACTGCAGAGGCAGATGATAGAGTGCTAGGGGAGGAGGCGCAACACCTCCATTAGCATCCACGCCTGAGGGGTCTAACCCCCAGGGAGGCAAGCCGGTTCTCGGATAGGAGCAGATAGCGATTGGCGATGTTGTTGGGATGATGAGATATTTTCAGTGCATGTCCAAGGCTCTGATAAGCCAATTGGACATAGACGAGACCAGGGCACCAGCATCCACTGAGGTTCTTCCGCGCTCACTGACCGTTACAGGTAGCATTCACCGTGAACTCGAGAAGGTTAAATTTCCAGAGTTCTTTGGTGTCCCAGACGACGCAGCTGCCGAGGCATGGTTGGAGAATATGGCGATGTGCTTCGCACTTCGTGATTATATCTCCAACATGAAGGTCCGCATGGTGGTATTTCAACTGAAGGGGAGTGCTCTTCTATGGTGGAAGACGCTCCTGCTGCAACTGAACATGGTCGTTGAAGACGTGTCATGGGAATTGTTCGAGGAACGGTTCCGAGAGAGGTACCTTTCAGAGGAATTCAATGAGCGTCAGCTCAATGAGTTCAATGCATTACGACAGGGAGGTCGTACGGTGCCCGAGTACGAGGCACGTTTGATGGAGCTGCTCCGGTATGCTCCGCACCTTAACACTGAGCAGCTGAAAGTCAACAGGTTCATGTTTGGCCTTAACGGTAGCCTGCGTGCAAAGGTTAGGATCTTTATGCCTCTAACCTTGCACGACACTGTCCAAAAGGCCCTTATAGCAGAGGAGGAGATTATTAGTGGGGGTCAGACTAGGACTCCAGCGAGACCAGCAGGGCAGGGTTCATCTGGTACACCGCAGCATCAGACACCAGTGAGACATACGCCAGGATATCATGGCTTCCAGAGAGGATCCACTTTCACTACACCCCGACGACCGCCGCCTTAGCAGTGGGTACCATTAGGGACCAGAGCATTAGTAGCAGTGTTTCCCGCAACAGCAGCAGTTTAGGCCTATTCAGCAGAACAAACCAGGTTTCCAGGCCGGTGGGCCATCACCTTCTACTTCGGGTACTAGGAATACTGGGCCGAAGAAGGGGTGTTCGACGTGTGGGGAGCCACACTACCAGTGCGACTGTCCTATGGAGAGGACCAGAGTGTCCGGATCAGCCAGACCCACTACCGTGGGAGATATGGGCAAGGCCCATCGGATTCATGCAGCGGTGAATAACCACCAGGAAGAGCACCAGTCGACTGTGCTCGAGACGACAGGTATTGTTGCTGACCAGACCCATAGTATTTTGATAGACCCAGGTGCTACTGAGAGTTTCATTTCTAAGGCAGTGCTAAAAAGGATTAAGGTAAAGGCAATCGAATAGGACGAGTTTAGCTTCATAGAGATGGATTCAGGAGCCAAATAGAAGGTTGGAGGAAAGGTTATGGGCTGTGCCCTTAACATGGGAGAGTTTGTCACGAGGGTCAACTTGTACGTCACGATCTTAGGATCTTATGACGTCGTGATTGGTATGGATTGGTTGGAATTGCATGAGGCGATACTCAACTACAAGATGAAATGGTTGAGCTTGGTCGATGATAAAGGAGAGAGACGGGTGATTGTAGGACGAAACCAGGGAGTATCCCTGAGGTTCGTCTCTTCCTTACAGTTACGAAAGAGTATGTGCAAGGGGTGAAAGCTTTATGCGATCCTTACACTAAATTAAAAAGGAGTAGCGGAAGGTCTAGAACACCTTCCGGTGGTGAAGGAGTTTGCGGACGTGTTTCCAGAGAAGTTACCTGGGATGCCACCGGAAAGAGAATTGGAGTTTACCATAGACCTGAAACCAGGGACCGAACTGATAGCGAGAATTCCTTATTAGATGTTGACCCCAGAGTTGCAAGAGTTAAAAATGCAGTTGAATGAGTTGCTTGACCTGGGACTGATATGTCCTAGTGTGTCACTGTGGGGTGCACCTGTCATTTTCATTCGGAAGAAGGATAAATTGTGGAGGCTTTGCATCGACTACCATCAACTGAACAAGGCTACGATCAAGAATCAGTATCCCTTACCAAGAATTGATGATCTGTTCGATCAAATGAAGGGTGTGGAAGTGTTCTCCAAGATCGATTTGCGATCAAGGTATCACCAGTTGCGAATCAAGGAGGATGACCTCCCTAAGACCGCCTTTAAGATGAGATTTGGACATTACAAGTTTACTGTTTTACCATTTGGACTGACAAACGCCCCAGTGGTATTCATGAGTTTGATGAACGGGGTGTTTTGCGAGTACTTGGACAAGTTCTTCCAAGTATTCATTGACGATATCTTGATCTACTATTGGACGACGAAGGAGCATGACGAGAACTTGCGCTTGGTGCTACAGTGTCTACGAGAGAACAAATTCTATGGGAAGTTGTCCAAATGCTCTTTTTATCAATCAAGGATTCACTACTTAGGACATGTCATCTCCGACGAAGGCATCACCGTGGATCCAGCAAAGGTTGAGGCTACTATGGAATGACCTACACCGACGAATGTCACAGAAGTGCGTATTTTTATGGGTTTAGCAGGATACTATCGATGGTTTGTCGAGGGATTTTCGAAGATAGCAATTCCGATCACGGAATTGCAGAAGAAAAAAAAGAATTTTGTTTAGACCGAGAAATGCGCGGAAGCATTTCGAAGGCTTAAGGAGTTGTTGACCACAGCGCCGATACTAAAGGTCCCTGACATGGACGCAAACTTCTTGGTATGCACTGACGCATCCAAGGAAGGTTTAGGCAGAGTCTTGATGCAAGACAGATGAGTGATTGCTTACATTTCGAGGAAATTGAGAAGGCATGAGGAGAACTATGCTATGCATGATTTGGAGTTATTAGCCATCATTTATGCCTTGAAGGTTTGGAGACACTACCTTTTTGGACGAAAATTTGAACTAAGGACTGATCATTGTGGACAACAACACATTTTTACACAAAGCGACCTGAACGCGCGACAACGGTGTTGGTCATAATTTCTTAGTGAGTACGACTTTAAAATTTCTTACATAAAGGGAATGGTGAACCGAGTGGTGGATGCTTTGAGTCAGAGGTCGCGCATCTTTTCGGTGTTACCTCTTCAGACGAATATACGAGAGAAGATTCTCACTTTATAGTGTAATGATGAATGGTACAAGGAGGTCGAGGGTTTTATCGGACAAAACACAATGATGGTACCACGATACGAGGGATTTTCATTTGATAGCGATGGGTTATTGAGGTTTAGAAGTCAGATTTATGTACCGCCAAATGATGAGTTGAGGATGTTGATCCTGAGCGAGGCTCATAGAGCAGTTTACATGGCTCACTCAGGAGTCACAAAGATGAGGGAAGACCTTAAACCCTTATTCTTCTGGAAGGGAATGAAGGCTGACATAGTCAACTTTGTGGCTAGATGTCTAGAATGTCAGCAGGTGAAGGATGAACATAGACACCCGGCAGGATTACTTCAACCACATGCTATTCTGGAATCGAAATGGGAATTTATTTGGATGGATTTTATTGTTGGATTGCCACTGACGACAAGGAGATACGACTCGATTTTTGTAGTAGTAGACACTCTGATGAAGAGTGCTCACTTTATTCCTGTGCGTTCGACATATCAGGCACCTGACATAGCAAGAGTTTTCATCAGTGAGATTGTGAGGCTGCATGGCGTGCCTAAAAATATTATATCCTATCGAGGATCGATGTTTAATGGACGATTATGGATGAGTTTCCAAGAGGCCTTGGGAACCCAACTTAATTTTAGTACTGCGTATCACCCAGAGACTGATGGATAGACCGAACAAACGAACCAAACCTTGGAAGACATGTTGCACATGTACGTGATGAACCAACAAAAGTGTTGAGAGGAATTCTTACCTCTAGTAGAGTTCTCTTACAACAACAGTTACCAGAGCACCATTAAGATGGCGCCTTTTGAGTTTGTTTTTGGGCGATTGTGTCGGAGGCCCTTGAGTTGGGATCGGCTTGAGGATAGGGTCCGAGTGGGACCCGAAGAAACCCAAGAAATGGAAGAGAAAATGCAAACCATAAGACAAAGGATTAAAGAAGCGTAGGATCGACAAAAGAGTTATGTCGATGCACACCGAGTCGACTGTAGTTACGAGGTCGACGATCGAGTCTTCTTGCGGGTTAAACCGCATAAGAGTTCGATCAAGTTTGGAAAGGGAGCTAAACTCTCTCCTAGGTTCATGGGACCTTTCGAGATTGTGGAGAGAAAGGGGCCCATGGCCTATCGAGTAGCCTTGCCTGATTCTTTGAGACGTATGCATGATGTTTTTCATGTATTTGTTTTGAGACAATATATTAGTGATCCTACGCATGTGATTGACATGAGTTCCTTGCAGGTATCGAACGAGGGAGCGCTCACGGCTGAGCCAGTCTGCATCTTAGATCATCATGTTCGACAGTTACGACGTCTAATGGTAGATTAGGTAAGGGTCTAGTGGGACAGTTATAGTCCGCACTCGGCGACCTGGGAGGACGCATATGATATGCGCCTGCAGTTTCCATTTTTGTTTGATAGATAGACTTATGATACTGTGGTACTTTTATTTTGGCATTTATACTAAGAAACTTCGGGATGAAGTTTAGACCAAAAGGGGGTGTATGTAACATCTCGCTCTGGCACACTGAGAAAACTTATTCTTTGAGGACACTTGCTCACAAGTGATATGGACTTTTATGATGTTAAAACATTTATCCTTGATTATGATGCATTATGATAGATGACATGATGTTTTACTGCTTTGACCTACACAGGTGCTTTGACTCAGTTTTATTGAGTGTGGGTTTTGGACCTTGAGGATGCAGAGGCATCGGTGGAACCCCCTTGGACTCCGGATTGAGTCAGGGAGTGTGCTATTTGGGTTGATTTATTTACTGTGATATTTCATTGATTTGATGATATGATGTTGACATGTTCTGACATGATTTTTGATGATGCAGGCTGACGATAGCTTGCCAACCAAACTCACATACGGAGTAAAGGTACCACACATGATTTCTAGAGAGGTTGAGGGAGAGGTGTGGACAACAGCCCTGCCACAGCCTACTGGCACTCCCACCGTGGCCCGAACTGTAGGTTAACGATTACCTATTTCGAGAGGATCCACGATGCCATGAGGGCAGACTGTGATAGTCGCTCACGATGATTCTAAGTGGCGCGCAATAAGGCGGGGGCCTTATTCCTTAGAGCCCTTAATCTCCCACAAGTTCACCTGGTAGAGTGTTGACTCCAGCGGTTATATATGTCTACCAATTAGTCAAGTTGGGGAATGGCACCCTTGGAGCACGTGGTGCATCCTAAAGGGCACGTCATGCGAAAGAAACACAAGTTGGCGAGTGGCACCCTTGGAGCACGTGGTGTATCCTGAATAGCACGTCACGCAAAAGAAACATAAGTTGGCGAGCGGCACCCTTGGAGCACATGGTGCGTCTTGAAGGGCACGTCACGTTGATGTTGATGAAGGAACAAACCTAGATGGCCCTAAGACATTTAACACATTAAGAAATCCTTAAACAACTTCCCTAACCATGTGTCACCCAGTTCAAAATCTAAGTCCTAAGTCTAAAACTTTCTAGGGTAAAAATTTAGTCTAACTTTAAGAAAAGGACCCTAAAATAAAAATAAAAATTTAAACAAAAACCCACTTAAGTAATAGTTTAGTATTCATAAAATTCTTGGGGTAAATGAAGAGAGTAAGAATTTAAGTAAAAATAGTGGATTCAAGAATTTCAAAGAAGAAATTATTCATTAACTTGTGGAAGTACAAAGATATTAAATTAATAATAAAAGGGAAAGACTTAATAATGCAACTGCCATTTTGGGCTTTAATAAAAAGGGGAAAGAAGGGAATAATAAAAATTAGGAAATGATGCAGGAGCATCCACACCTCAACAAGCGAACCAGCGTGTGGAGGCAAAGGAACAGCTGGAAAGCGCCAGCATTCAAATTTTAAACCATTGTGATATATGGTTGTGCCAAACATTAATGTTTTGATGTGATGAAGCACACTTGTACATTATAACGGACCTTGAGCGGATAAGCTCTCGTCCTTAGGTAGCTGAGGCATTTACTTAGATTTAATGCAGGTAGATAGAATAATTAATTGTAGATTAGACAGTTTTGCTATCGAGAGGGAAAACGGAATATAGGCACCCTCCTTTGTATCATGTATTATGATTCAGCATTAGCACTGAGAGAAGAGAAGCAGAGCAGAGAACTTGTGAAGAACCTTCATGTACAAACATTGAATTAACGGGAAAGATTTTGATTCAATACCATGGATGTGTTTGATCTCTGTGTGTTGTTGATATTATGCTTATGCATGTTTGCTTCTTTTTATGCTTATCTTTTATATGTTGCATATGTGATTGCATATCAGGTTCGTAACCTGAGGGAATGAGAAGCGAGTTCAATACTTTCTCTGCTTGAGCCTGGAGATTCCTGCATAGAGTGCAGTTGAATTCCTCCTCATAGAGTGCGTTGAGGAGGCTAAGCAGTTAGACTCTTGTTCTCGTTTGCCAAGAGTGATTTGGATTATTCGAGCCATGCACGTGAGTACAGGGCGGACGTGAAGTCTCAGTAGCAAGTCTGAGAAGAATAAGGCCGGGTTTGCAGTGACTGTGAGTGCACCAGACTTGGAGGACTTCAGCACTGTTGAGAGTTGTTGAAGGTCGATTGCGGGCAGGAGGCTCGAAAAGATCTCTGAAAGAGTCAGAAGAACAAAGCTCAGAAGGGATAGTTCCGTGGTAGCATCGTGGGAACAGACTCAGGAGGAGCGTAAACAGAATCGAACCTTGGAAGCAGGAAGAGTTCTCAAGAGGAAGAGAATAGATGACTTTAAATCGTCTTGGAGAATCACGAAATCCCGTGGATCATCGGATCTGGGAGAAGGAGCGAGGGTTTTAACCCTCAAGTGCAGGCAGGAGCTATTGGCCATTGTGTATCGGCAATTCGAGGTTGACGAGTGCAATAACTCCATGCACGTCGAAATCGCGAATCGCGATTCCCCGATTTGATCGGAGCCGTTGATTGGAGCGGGGACATGTGGCACGAATCTAGTGTATCGGGGATTCGGCGTTCGGGGTTTCCACCAGTAAGGAACTTGCGTTTCAGATTCGCGATCAACGAAATCCCGAAGCTGACGTGGCAGTGTGGAGCTCGGGGACTTAGTGGAGGACAGGTGGCCCCACATCGGGAATCGACACTTCGGTACTCGGGGGTTTGAGAAACAAGGACTCGGCATCATGAGTAGCGAAACCTCGAGGTTGACCATTGACCATCGGGGATCGGGGTTTTGGGGTTTGATTGCACGAGGACAGGGTTGCAAGCCTCGCGATATCGTGAGACCCGAACTCCCGATAAGCGAAGAGGAGATCGCAAGTACCCTATGGGTGACGAAGACTCCCGAGAGGAGTTGGAAGAGCATCTACTCTTCGGGCCATAGGGTAAGAGAAGGTCCTGGTGGAGCGACCGTCCGCTGAGGGGCAGGTTGCGGTCAAGTGGTATCAGAGCGGGAACGAGTTCTCTTTGTTCAGATAACAGAGAGACAGGGATTCAATATGCCACCGAGAAGGGAGAGGCAGTCGCCTGATTGTGAAGACAGGGACGTACGAAGAAGGGGTAGGCCAGCAGGTAACCCAGAGATGGAGCAGCAAATTCGAGATCTCAGGGAGAGACTCGAAGAGATGGAGACCACCCAGAGGCGCGGCGCTGGTACAACCGAGTTCAGCGATTCCGAGGTGGAGGAGGAAGATGGACATGACCAAGAGGAGGTCACAGCAAAAGATGCCTCGACAGAGAGGTTGATAAGAGTCATTTCGAAGATGAGCTCGAAGACGAAGATGGACATTCCCGTCTATGAGGGAATTCTGAATGTTGAGGAGTTGCTGGATTGGATCCGAGCACTCGACACTTACTTCGATTATGAAGACATCGAAGAGGACAAGAAGATAAGGCATGCCATCACGAAGCTGAAAGGACATGCGACCTTATGGTGGGACGAGCTGCAGGCAGAGAGGCGTTCCAAAGGCAAGCAAAAGATCAAGAGCTGGGATAGGATGATTGCCAAGATGAAGGCGAAGTTCATTCCGAGGGATTACTAGATCACTCTGTTCAGGCGCATGCAGAACCTGAGACAGAAGTTGATGACAGTGAAGGAATACACCGAAGAATTTTACAGGCTCAACATTCGAGCTGGTCATCGAGAGAGTGATGACGAAAAGGTGGCGAGGTATCTGAATGGTCTCAGGTATGACATTCAGGATGAGTTGAGCATGCTGACCATACGCACTATTGAGGATGCGTACCAGATGGCTCTAAAAGCAGAGGAAAAGCTGAGCCGCAAGCAAGGACAGTGAGGGCGAGGCAGAAGCCATCCCAGAGGCAAGGCTATTATTCAGGAGAGGACACAGAAGCCCAAGGAGGATTGGGAGAAGCCTCAAGGTAGATTTGAAAGAGGTGGTACCTCGCAGCAGAGACAGCCATCAACTGAACAGAGGCAGCAAATTTCTGAGCCGAGGAGGCAACAAGAGGATCAGCAGGGAGGATACGTTGATGCCAACACTTTTCCTCGTACCCGAGGTAGAGGTAGAGGTCGAGGAGGAGTTATCACATGTTTCACGTGTGGTAAAGACAGACACAAAGCCGTTGACTGTCCAGAGAGGAAAGTGGACAGAGGAAAATCTCATGTCGCTGAGGCGCAGAGGCGTGACGTGGACAGCGGAGATGCTGACAGCGGAAGATCGCTGGGAATGCACAAGATCCTTTTGGCACCCGAGAAGGAGGTGGAAAGCGCAATGCAGAGGAGCAGACTGTTCAGAACGGCTTGTACAGCCAAGGACAGAAAATGCAAAGTCATCATTGACAGCGGGAGCATTGATAATCTTGTTTCAACCAAGATGGTGGAGAAACTGGAGCTGACAACGACTAAGCACCCGAGTCCATATAAAGTCTCGTGGTTACAGAAAGGACACCGGGTAAGTGTCACTAAACAATGCTTAGTTAAATTTAAAATTGGGAATTATCATGATGAGATCCTGTGCGATGTTATTCCCATGGACATGTGCCATATACTGTTGGGTAGACCATGGCAGTATGATAGACATGTTGTTCATGATGGGAGGATGAACACATATACCCTGGAAAAGGATGGAAGACTCCATAAACTGTTGCCGATAAAAGATAAGGAGATGAAGCCTGAAGTGAGCAGCACGATTCTTCTTATGAGTGGGAAGGAGCTTCTCACAGAGTTGGAGAAGAACGAAGATCCACAATTCATTGTTATCAGGAAGCCAAGGATTGTCTTGACAAGCACAAGAGTGGACGACTTGCCAGAAGAGATTCGGCAACTGCTAGGAGAGTTCACTGACATCATCGTGGATGAACTGCCGTGTTCATTGCCACCGATGAGGAGTGTGAGTCATCATATTGATCTCATACCCGGGGCAAGTTTGCCGAACAAAGCAGCATACAGGTTGACACCTCAGGAGAACGAGGAGGTCAAAAGGCAGGTACAGGATCTGCAGGACAAGAGACTGGTCAGAGAGAGTCTAAGTCCATGTGCCATTCCAATGGTACTAAGCCCAAAGAAGGATGGAGGCTGGAGGATGTGCACAGACTCCAGGGCGATAAATAAGATCACCATCAGGTATAGGTTTCCACTGCCGAGAATGGACGACTTGATGGATTGCCTGAGTGGGGCAAATTACTTCTCCAAGATCGATCTCAAGAGCGGATACCATCAGATCCGGATGAGAGAGGGAGATGAATGGAAGACAGCATTCAAGACAAACGAGGGTTTGTACGAATGGTTGGTCATGCCGTTTGGGCTGACAAATGCACCAAGCACTTTTATGAGGCTGATGAATGAAGTCCTACGGGAATTCATTGGCAAATTTGTGGTGGTATACCTGGATGATATTTTAATTTTCAGCAAGACTAAAGATGAACACTTGAGGCATTTGGCCATTGTGATGAGAAGACTATAGCAGGAGAATATGCTGATTAATTTGAAGAAGTGTTCCTTCATGCAGACAGAACTCATATATTTGGGTTTTGTAATCTCGGCAAATGAGTTGAAGATGGATCCTAAGAAGGTGGATGTGATCAAGAAGTGGCCATCGCCGAGAAATGTTTTTGAGGTAAGGAGCTTTCACGGTTTGGCAAGCTTCTACAGGAAATTCATTCAAAATTTTAGTGGAATCAGTGCCGCCATGATGGACACGGTAAAGAAGCGGCATAAGGTTTTCCAGTGGACAGCAGAAGCTGAGAAAAGCTTCAATCTGTTGAAGTGCAAGATAACATAGCAGCCAGTGTTAGTGCTGCCGGACTTTCAGAAGACCTTCCAGGTGAAGTGTGATGCCAGTGGGTATGCGGTTGGAGGAGTCTTGAGTCAGGATGACAGGCCTATAGCATATTACAGCGAGAAGCTGGATGATGCGAAGTTGAAGTACTCCACGTACGATAAGGAATTCTATGCCATTGTACAGGCATTGAAAAAGTGGAGGCACTATTTGATACCCAAGGAGTTCGTGTTGTATAGCGACAACCATGCATTGCAGTTTGTAAGTCAGCAAGAGAAGTTGAATCAGAAGCATGCGAAGTGGGTGGAATACATGCAGAATTTCACCTTTGTCATAACGCACATTTCGGGGGCTGCGAATAAGGTGGCTGATGCCTTGAGCAGGAAGTACTTGTTGCTATAGGAATTCAGAGTCAAAACCTTGGGTTTTGAAAATCTAAAGGATATGTATGCAGGTGACACAGAATTCAGAGAAGCATACGAGGCAGCCGAGAACCCAGTTCTCAGGGATAGGAGCCCGTGGATTGATTTTATGATCCAGGATGGATTGTTGTTTCGGGGCAATCAATTGTGCATTCCAGATTGCTCTATGAGAGAGAATTTGGTAAAGGAGAAGCATAGCGGAGGCTTAGCAGGTCATTTTGGGCATGATAAAACATTCGCCAAGCTGAGCGAATCATATTTTTGGCCGGGCATGCATGCAGATGTGAAGAGGTTTGTTGACAGGTGCAGGATTTGTCAACATGCAAAGGGCCGAAAGAAGAATGTTGGGTTATATCAGCTGTTGTCCATACCCGAGAGGCCATGGGAAGCCATTAGTATGGATTTTGTGTTGGGATTGCCGAGAACGTAGAGAGGAGTTGATTCCATTTTTGTGGTAGTGGACCGATTCTTGAAGATGGCACATTTTATTCCGTGTCATAAGACAAGCAATGCGACACACATCGCAAACTTATTTTTCAAGGAGATTGTGCGGTTACATGGATTGCCCAGAAGCATAGTCTCGGATAGGGATACAAAGTTCATAGGTCACTTTTGGAGGATGCTATGGAGAAAGATGGGGACTGATTTGGCATTCAGCTTGGCATACCATCCGCAGACAGATGGACAGACGGAAGTGATCAACAGGAGTCTAGGGGATTTATTGAGGAGCCTGGTGATTGAGCATCACACCAGTTGGGATCAGATTTTACCACAGGCAGAGTTCGCGTACAATGCTTATGTGAATCGGAGTACAGGAAAGAGACCATTTCAAATTTTGTATGGGACACAGCCAAGAGGATTTTCTGAGCTCAGGGAGTCAGAATAGGCTGAGACTAGCAGCGCGAGAGCTGAGCAGTTCACGGAAGCCATGCAGGAACTTCATGCCGAGGTGAAGCAGCGACTGCAGAGGTCGAACCAAGAGTATAAGCACAGAGCCGACCAGCGAAAAAGGCAACTTCAGTTTGAAGTTGGAGACATGGTCCTAGCGCACCTGAGGAAGGAAAGGTTCCCGAGGGGAACGTATAACAAGCTCAAAATGAAGAAAATCGGGCCATGCAGAGTTCTGAAGAAATTCGGCGAGAACGCGTATGAGCTTGGATTGCCAGAGGGCATTGGGATATCTCTGATATTCAACGTTTCAAATTTATACCCCTACAAGGCCGAAGAAACAGGCACTGGAACTGAGGAACCAGTGATCTAGTGGCAGAAACAGCTACCAGTTGCACAGAAGCCGAAGATGGAGTGCATATTGGATAAAAGAGCAGGCAGGAAGACCAGGAGGAAGCAGTATTTTGAATACCTGGTGAAATGGAAGAATCACCCAGTGGAGGATGCCAGCTGGGAGATAGAAGCAGTGATACAGAAGCACGGGCATACTGTGCAGCAGCTCATGGACAGGAGCCCATGAAATCTTTTGAGCCGAGGAGTATGATGCAGGAGCATCCACACCTCAACAAGCGAACCAGCGCGTGGAGGCAAAGGAACAGCTGGAAAGCGCCAGCATTCAAATTTTAAACCATTGTGATATATGGCTGCACCAAACATTAATGTTTTGATATGATGAAGCACACTTGTACATTATAATGGACCTTGAGCGGATAAGCTCTCGTCCTTAGGTAGCTGAGGCATTTACTTAGATTTAATGCAGGTAGATAGAATAATTAACTGTAGATTAGACAGTTTTGTTATCGAGAGGGAAAATGGAATATAGGAACCCTCCTTTATATCATGTATTATGATTCAGCATTAGCACTGAGAGAAGAGAAGCAGAGTAGAAAACTTGTGAAGAACCTTCATGTACAAACATTGAATTAACAGGAAAGATTTTGATTCAATACCATGGATGTGTTTGATCTCTGTGTGTTGTTGATATTATGCTTATGCATGTTTGCTTCTTTTTATGCTTATCTTTTATATGCTGCATATGTGATTGCATATCAGGTTCGTAACCTGAGGGAATGAGAAGCAAGTTCAATAGTTTCTCTGCTTGAGCCCGGAGATTCCTGCATAGAGTGCAGTTGAATTCCTCTGCATAGAGTGCGTTGAGGAGGCTATGCAGTTAGACTCTTGTTCTAGTTTTCCAAGAGTGATTTGGATTATTCGAGCCGTGCAGGTGAGTACAGGGCGGACGTGAAGTCTCAGTAGCAAGTCTGAGAAGAATAAGGCCGGGTTTGCAGCGACTGTGAGTGCACCGGACTTGGAGGACTTCAACACTGTTGAGAGTTGTTGAAGGTCGATTGTGGGCAGGAGGCTCGAAAAGATCTCTGAAAGAGTCAGAAGAACAAAGCCCAGAAGGGATAGTTCTGTGGTAGCATCGTGGGAACAGACTCAGGAGGAGCGTAAACAGAATCGAACCTTGGAAGCAGGAAGAGTTCTCAAGAGGAAGAGAATAGACGACTTTAAATCGTCTTGGAGAATCACGAGATCCTGTGGATCGTTGGATCTGGGAGAAGGAGCGAGGGTTTTAACCCTCAAGTGCAGGCAAGAGCTATTGGCCATCGTGTATCGGCAATTCGAGGTTGACGAGTGCAAGAACTCCATGCACGTCGAAATCGCGAATCGCGATTCCCCAATTTGATCGGAGCCGTTGATTGGAGCGGGGACAGGTGGCACGAATCCAGTGTATCGGGGATTCGGCGTTTGGGGTTCCACCAGTAAGGAACTTGCGTCGCGGATTTGCGATCAACAAAATCCCGAAGCTGACATGGCAGTGTGGAGCCCGAGGACTTAGTGGAGGACAGGTGGCCCCACATCGGCGATCGGCACTTCGGTACTCGGGGGTTCGAGAAACAAGGACTCGGCATCACGAGTAGAGAAACCCCGAGGTTGACCATTGACCATCAGGGATCGGGGTTTCGAGGTTTGATTGCACGAGGACAGGGTTGCAAGCCTCGCGATATCGCGAGACCCGAACTCCCGATAAGCGAAGAGGAGATCGCGAGTACCCTGTGGGTGACGAAGAATCCCGAGAGGAGTTGGAAGAGCATCTACTCTTCGGGCCATAGGGTAAGAGAAGGTCCTGGTGGAGCGACCGTCTGCTGAGGGGCAGGTTGCGGTCAGGAAACTAAGTAATGGAGGAAACTTAATAAAGGAAAGATGGGAACTTATGGTAAAAAGCAAGGTCAACATAGTAAGGAATCTGCAATTAAGAACCTGCTAATCTGAGCTAATTTAGTAACATCTTTTTTTTTAGGAAAGTATTTAAAACATGTAAGGGGATCTAGGAACACCTAGGAGTAAATTTAGGAGCGACTATAGGTGGGTGAGATATTTGAGACAATTAATAAATTTAAAGAAAATATTTATTGGAGAAAAGAGGGGGATGGATGACACTTGTGCGATGGAGAATATTTAGAATATTTTATTGAAACTTAATTTAAAATGTGAATTAGGAAAGTTGGTGGGTCTCAAAACTCTATAAAAGAAAAGGGAGATGAGGAAGAAAGGGATCGCCTGTTAGCATAACGTTACGCTGTCGGAATTGTGACTTGACTGATTACTTGTGGAGAGTTGAGATTTTCCAGCTCGGATAGGAGTGGTAGCTCAGCCTTGCGAGGCGAGCTGGGAAGCTAGATCTACCATCTAGATAGTGTGTGGCCCCTTTGCGGCTCGGGGGGCTAAGGGAGAAGTAGAGTACCCCTAGTGATTGGCTGGGAGGTACTGGTGTAGTCTCTACAGTCGGCAAGCGGGAGCGTCGTGGAGCAGGAGCGGCACGGAGCGCAGGGTCATCATTCGAGGCGGGAGTTAAGGCAATGATATGTTTTTCATTTGCATGATAGAAGGTATTAGGACCTTAGCCCTCTCTTATTGTTATCAGCATTTGTATTGGCATTGTGTGATGAAAAAAACTTAACTTCAATGGCTTGGGTTCTTGTTCGATTAATTGGTTTCTTGCCTTGCTCTTCGGCGATGGTAATTGTGTTACAGTTATAAAATATTTCTTCTTACTCTATTGTTGCATGTTGGTTGGGATAAAAGAGATTTTATGGCTGTGTTTATATCTGACTGGGGGAGTTTTTGAATGTGGTTATGGGCATTTTGTTTTAATCTGAGCATTTTCATACTGTCGTGGGCGTTTTGTTTCAATTTGAGCATTTTTATATTGCCGTGGGCGTTTTCTTTATATGATTGGGGGCGTTTCATATCACTGAGAATGTATTATATACCACAGGGGCGTTTTTATATTTCAGTGGGTGTTTTTAATATTAATGGGGGCGTTTTATGTTAATGTGGACGTTTTTATGTTAATGGGGGCGTTTATAAATTTCTGGGGGCGTTTTAACAGTGATGTGGGCGTTATAAATTTCTGTGGGCGTTTTTGTTTTAATGTGGGCATTCATATATGACTATGGGCATTATTATATCAGACTGGGGGCGTTTTTAAACATGGCTAGGAGTGTATTGGCCTTCAGTTCTTCTAAAATCGTTCTGGAAATTAGTTTTATAATGCTGTTGTAATTTGCAACTCGTTTTTTTTTATTACTGCCAATTTTTCCTGGTAAATGAGTTATGGCGATAGTTATTGGCAATTCATTTTGTAAAATTTAGTTTGAGATTTCATTCTGGCAATGAGTGTGCTGTCAATTCATTTTTGTAAAATTTAGTTTGACATTTCATTCTGGCAATGTGTGCTGCCAATTCGTTTTGAAAAATTTAGTTTGAGATTTCATTCTGGCAATGAGTGTGTTGTCAATTCATTTTTGTAAAATTTAGTTTGAGATTTCATTCTGGCAATGAGTGTGTTTCCAATTTGTTTTGTAAAATTTAGTTTGAGATTTCATTCTGACAACGAGTGTGCTGTCAATTCGTTTTTGTAAAATTTAGTTTGAAAATTCACTCTCGCAACGAGTGCTCTGTCATTTCGTTTTTTAAAATTTAGTTGAGATTTCATTCTGGCAATGAGTGTGCTGCCAATTCGTTTTTGTAAAATTTAGTTTGAGATTTCATTCTGGAAATGAGTGTACTGGCAATTTGTTTGAACGATTGGTTCTGAACTTTCCCTTCGGCCATAACTGTAGGCTTCTGCTCAAACTTGCCCCTTTTCTAACTACTTGAGAGACTTGTCACATCAATTTTGTACTTTTTATTAGCAATCTTTGGATAAATGTTTTACTTAAATCATGAAATATGTTATTCCTTTTTAGTTTCCGTATGCAGTGTGACCGTACACCTTGTATTGAGAAATCAAGAATGCTTTTTACTATGGCTTTGGTGAACATTGCTACTGTAATCTTCAATACTGGATTCTAATGCCATAGCGTTTACATTGTGTTTATCAATCATCTAATTCCTTGGGCATGAAATATTAAGCTGTTGTTCTCACCACATTTCAAGTTGCGTTAGAGGCACAAAGAATGTATTATGTATCAGTAGGGCACATTATCTACTTTACCACTACATTTGTGAACTGGATAATTGAAGGAAAGGTTAATTGCAAATTGCCCATTCATAGATTGTTTGGTGGAGTTGGGTAAAGAAATTCCTCTTATTAGACTGTAATTAACCTTGTGCATTAATTGCAAAGAAATTAAAAATGGGACTATAGGCTCTCCGTCAAACTGAACTAAACAACTCAAAATCATCAAAGGTTGCCCCGATTTCTTTTATTTATTCACTACTTTTAGGTTTTAGTCTTTCTCCAATTTGGTGTAACATCCATGCAATTTCCAACGTTGGCTTTAGACGATTTAGAATATTACTGAAATGGTGGAGCATTGCTTAAATGATAATTCTTAATTATTTAATTATTCTTGATTAAAACTTGAATGAGTTAATGATTTTAGTATGTTGCATTATTATGGCATTCTAATCTTAGATTGAAGTTAATGTTGCTTTAAATGATGAATCATAACTATTCCTTGTTAATCCATGAAGGAGATAATTGATCTTTGAACATTGCTTTAATTATGAATTAAAGGTTAATTTCCGATTTAATTGATAAAATGTCACCATTCATTATTCTGGATTAAAATTGAATTGAGTTCATGATTTAGGATGTTGCTTTATTTATGAAAGTATAATTATAGATTAATGCCATTTGTTCTTAAATGATAAATCATAACTCTTCATTTTATTTATAGTTAATGCATGAGTTAATTGATTTTAGACTATTGCGTTAACCTTAAATTAAATGTTAAGGTTGCTGTAAATGAAAACTTTTAACTAGTCCTTATTCTTGATTAAATATGGATCAATTATTTGGTTAAATGTTATCCCAGTTGAGAACAGACTTGCACAATAAGGTCCTAGAATGATTAATTTTAGAAGGTACCTAGATGACAAATTTTTATCTATAGTTGCACGATGAAATGGCATGAAGACTAGGGTAGATGGTAGTCCTTGTTCAAAATCATGTTGTACCGGGTCGTAAACATATGTGTGCTTAGTCTGCTAGTGTCGGGCGGGATGTAGATACCTCCATGTTCCTCAGAACAGTCGCCAAACCTGAGACCTTAAATGGTTAAAATCGATGGGAACCTGGGCTTGAGCGTTGCTTATGTTTCTTGGAGGTCCTAACCTTTGCAGGGTAGGACGGGCAGGTAGTCAGTCTTACTTATTGTCGCTTGATCGTCGTTAAACGCATGATGTTACTTGTTGTACATCGTATGTCATCTTGCTGTGTTCATCTAGCTTGCGTCTTGTTCATCGTGGGTTTACTAGTTTCTTCCTGAGCAGTCAGCCATGAGCCTATCTAACCTTCTCTCTCTCTGGAGCAGAGGACTAAGATTAAACACCCTACTTTCCTGTGTAGAAATAGTAAAATCTACTATTATGGATTCTTCCTTATGTCTATGGTCGTTTAATGCTTGCAGTTACTTGTTGTGCGCCTTATGTCTTCTTGTTGTGATCATCGTGGTTGCGTCTTGTTAGTCATCGGGTGGTGACGTAGAGTCAAGTGTGTATGTTTCCTTCCTACACGTGCGCACACACTTTTTAAAAAAAAACAAAAAAAATAAAAATAAAATTTGCACCTGTTATCAGAGTTGTTGTCGTAAGTGTGGAGGATGTTACATTTTAGCCCCCTTTCCCTTACTAGTGGAGTTTAGTCCCCCATACTCTTTACATGGTTGGTCTACACACAGTGATGTGTTTTTTATTAATATTTGCATGTGAATACATTCACTTTTACATCACAGGCATACAGTCTTTTCTGCATCTTGGCTTACTAGCTTAAGTACATTTGTATTTACATTTATAGTTGGGGTTCAGCCTAGGGTTATTATAGCCTATACATACAATTCCTTCCGGATAAGAATCAATCACAATTACTAACAAGATTTAACCTTCTTCCGAGGAAGAATTGTTCATTCAACCTAAGGGAAATGTTAATATAAAAATTTCAGGAATAAGTCACCAGAGAAGATACAAGAGTTCTTCTTCTTTCAGTCACCGGATCAGAAAAAGGAACCAATCAATTCGTTTTTTTATAATTCATCCGACCCATCTCGCACATATATTAAATTATATTTGTAGTTAATTATGTATTTTTCTTGTACATCTCAACATCCGCAATGCACATATTTGGTAAAAAAAAAAATCATTCAACAGAATAAGGAAAATTATATAATCTCACAGTACTTCAATGTAATCATTACTTGACAAAATCACCTTATGTAAATGCATTTGAAAATAGATAACATAGAAAAATTTAAATTAAAGGTATGTATCAACAAGATCATTCATTCTGGCCGTATATAATATGGATATCTATTCCAGAGTTCAATTGGTTACCAAATAGCATGAATGTATCTATACACAATAACGAATATCACTACTAATGGTTGATAATTTTCTCTAATTTGTCATAAATTAAAAAGTATAATCTATTACAATCTTATTAAAATACAAAATATCATAAACAATTAAGTATCGTTAAAGTATTGGTTGATACTTGTTCAAGATCTTCGAACATAGAAGAGAATTGCATTGCGTCCTTCTTCACCGGTACCTTCCAGCCAATGCTAGGGGTACTCTTCTTCCCCCCTTATCCTTAGTAGCCACAAAGGGGCCACACAAAAAAACAAAAACCAATAGCACCCAAAACTTTACTCACAAGGAAGAGATTCCACTCTTTTCAAGTCTTGGAATCCCAACTCTCACAAGTAAAACTTAGTCCAGGAAAATTTTGGCAGCATAACAGTACTAAAAATAGTGAGATCCCCTCTCCCTTTCTCTCATTTCTTTTATAGAAAAATTCCCCATGACACATGTCCTCATGCACCATTAATTAATTTTTAATAATTTAATTAGAGTATTATTCACCCACTACATGTTTCACATTCTCCCCAAGTTGCACAAGTAATTTCTCTTTTATTTTATTTTAAAAGCCATTTTCCCTCACATTCCCCAATGTGTTCCTATTTTTTCTCTTAGTTGTTACCTTAGTTCACCAATCCCTCATTTACTTTGTGTCTCCTTACTTGATTTTAGTTTGAGTTGGATTATGAATCTTCTTTTAGTTAGGCTTTGTGGAAGATTGACTCAAGATGCTCCTCTATGTGGAAAACCTATTCTCTCATGTTTTGTTTTATTTTTATTGATAAATCCTTTTAATTATTTTCATGCACACATGTGCATCTACCTAAATTTTAATTCATATTCCCTCTTTTCTTAAAGTTTGATTATATCTCAGTTCCCTTAGCTTGTTTAGTATTTTATTTAATCCCTTATTTAAACTTAGACTTAGACTTAGGCTTAGACTCTTTTTTTGATTTATTAGCTTATAATTCAATGATTAATTAACCATTATGTTATACAATGTATCACCATATTTATTATGTTTTCTAGGCCATGTAGATTTTTATTGATTCACAATTAAATTACGTGACGTGCCCTTCAAGACGGACCTCCATGCTCCAAGGGTGACACTCACCTTTGACTAGTTTTGAAAGTTTTTCCGACACTTGGAGACAACACTCCACTCGGTTGAACTTGTAAAAGACTAAGAGATTCTAAGGAATAAGGATTCATCCTTATTGCGTGGCCCTTATATTTTTTCGTGAGTGACTGTCTTAGTCTTCCATCATGACATCATGAACCTCTCGAACTAAGTAATCGTTAAACAACATTTTAGGTCATGGTGGGAGTTCTAGTAGGTTGTTATACGGTCATTGTCACACCTCTCCCTCAAGTGTCTAGTTTTTGTGCATGACCCTTTTAATCCTTTTGTTACTTGGATTAGCAAGCATCATCAAGTCTACATCCACTAAAAAGAACATGGTCAATAATACATATACATAACATCCATACTGAATCATCATATAAATCATATCTTTATAAATCAAATAATCAAACCAATACAAGTCCACTCCCTGACTCAATCTGGAGTCCAAGGAAGTTTGTGTATGCCATCAACATCATTAACCTGTAATGTATCCATCACACTCAAGGGAAACTCATCGATAATAACTGTCAATATATATAAATATATAAATTAATATATAATCAATGACATCACCATATATCTCATAATTGAACCATAATCATAATGTATCATAACCGGATCACTTGCTCACAAGTGTCCTCAAAGAATAAGTCAATACAATGTGATCAGTGGAACTTGATATTCAATCATGTTGCTTCATACAATTTTGGGCCATGTGGATATTATCCTTCAATGTTACGAGGGTAGATGCTCTAACTTGCAATAACTTATAAAGAGCCTGGACCTTTGATGTGCCTAGAATATAGGAAGTGACAGTAGGTGGTTGTTGGACATGCATCATTTCATATGGTGTGATTTTGGTGGTTGTATGATAGGAAGTGTTGTACCCCCATTATTCCAAGGGTAACCATTACACCCATTGATGTTTTTTATCTGATTCACCCACTACATGTGTCACATTCTCTCCAAGTTGCACAAGTAATTTCTCTTTTATTGTATTTTAAAAGCCATTTTCCCTCACATTCCCTAATGTGTTCCTATTTTTTCTCTTAGTTGTCCCTTAGTTCCCCAATCCCTCATTTACTTTGTGTCCCCTTACTTGATTTTAGTTTGAGTTGGAGTATGAGTCTTCTTTTATTTAGGCTTAGTGGTAGGTTGACTCAAGATGTTCCTATATGTGGAAAACCCATTCTCTCACGTTTTATTTTATTTTTATTGATAAATCTCTTTTATTATTTTCATGCACACATGTTCATCTACCTAAATTTTAATTCTTATTCTCTCTTTTCTTAAAGTTTGATTATATCTCAGTTCCCTTAACTTGTTTAGTATTTTATTTATTCCCTTATTTAAACTTAGAATTAGACTTAGGCTTAGACTCTTGTTTTGATTTATTAGCTTATAATTTAATGATTAATTAACCATTATGTTATACAATGTGTCACCATATTTATTATGTTTTCTAGGCCATGTATATTTTTATTGATTCACAATTAAATTACGCGATGTACCCTTCAAGATGCACCTCCAAGCTCCAAGGGTGCCACTCACCTTTAACTAGTTTTGAAAGTTTTTTCGACACTTGGAGACAACACTCCACTCAATCGAACTTGTAAAAGACTGAGAGATTCTAAGTTATAAGGATTCCTCCTTATTGTGTGGCCCTTATATTTCTTCGTGAGTGACTGTCTCAATCTTCCATCACGACATCGTGAACCTCTTGAACTAGGTAATCGTTAAACAACATTTCAGGTCAAGGTGGGAGTTCTAGTAGGTTGTTATAGGGGCATTGTTACACCTCTCCCTCAAGTGTCCAGTTTTTGTGCATGACCCCTTTACTTCTTTTGTTAGTCAGATTAGCAAGCACCGTCAAGTTTGCATCCACTAAAAAGAACATGGTCAATAATACATATACATAACATCCATATTGAATCATCATATAAATCACATCCTTGTAAATCAAATACTCAAACCAATACAAGTCCACTCCCTTACTCAATCTGGAATCCAAGAAAGTTCGTGGATGCGATCAACATCATTAACATGTAATCTATCCTGCACACTCAAGGTAAACTCATCAATAATACCTATCAATATATATAAATCTATAAATTAACATATAATCAATGAAATCACCATATATTTCATAATCAAATCATAATCATAATGTATCATAACCGGATCACTTGCTCGCAAGTGTCCTTAAAGAATAATTCAATACAATGTGATCAGTGGAATTGGATATTCAATCATGTTGCTTCATACAATTTTGGGCCATGTGGATATTATCCTTCAAAGTTACGAGGGTATATGCTCTAACTTGCAACAACTTATCAAGAGCCTAGACCTTTGATGTGCCTAGAATATAGGAACTGAAAGTAGGTGGTTGTTGGACATACATCGTTTCATACGCTGTTATTTAGGTGGTTGTATGATAGGAAGTGTTGTACCCCCATTATTCCAAGGGTAACCATTACACCCATTGATGTTTTTTATCTGATTCAAAACAATGCAAGTATGTTTCAAAACATGTATGGACAACATTTGTTTGTCCATCCCTCTGGGGGTTGTATGTTGTGCTTATGTTTAATTGTGTGCCCTGTTGTAACATCCAGTTCCATTGATCACATTTCATACAACTAATTTATTCTTTGAGGACACTTGCGAGCAAATGATCTAGTTAAAACATGGTACATTATGATTGTTTGTGTTGGTTTATGAGTTTATGCTATGATTGAGTATTGAAATTGATACATGTTATTATTATTGATGTATATCATTGACAAGTATTATGATGAGGTTTCCCATGTATGCAAAAAAACTGATATGTTGAGGATGTTGATGGCATGGACAGACTTCCTTGGTCTCTGGATTGAGGCAAGGAGTGGACTATTGACTTTGATTATGAGTACTTGTTTATTTATGAATTTGTTATGATGATGATTCAATTATGGATTTCTTGTATATCAATTATTAATATTATCTTTGTCAGTGGATGCATACATGGTGACACTTGCTAATCTAACTCACATATGGAGTAAAGGGGTCATACAAAGATATCATATAGATGAGGGAGAGGTGTCGAAACGTCCTTTTCATAGCCTACTATAATTCCCACTCTGACCAGAACTAAAGGTTAATGACTACCTTGTTCCTGAGAGGTTCATGATGTCATGAGGGTATACTGAGACAGTCTCTCACGAAGATTTCTTAGGGCCGCACAATCATGAATATTCCTTATTCATCAGTAAGCCCTTAGTCTCACACAAGGTTGACAAGTCGAGTACTGACTCCAAGCATCAGAAAACTTCCAAACTATGGCAAATGGTGAGTGTCACCCTTGGAGCACGGAGGTGTGTCTTGAAGGGAACACCGCATGATTAAATTTTTGAGTTAATACAAATTTAGAAGACCTTAGAGAATAAGACAATTACTTAGAACTGATAGAAAAGAGAAAATAAACTCATATAATTTTATATTAATTTATGAAAGGGAACATAATAAAAACCTAATTCTAAATATTATGCCTAAACAAATTATAGGAATGAGTTAAGGGGAATATAGACAAATAAAAACTAGTAAAATGAGAATAAGAATAAAAATTTAAAGACATGTGCACTAGGTGTGCATGAAATTAATAAAAATAAATTTTTCATGAGAAAATGGGTTGTCAACATAGAGTTAGAATTCTAAGTCAACTAGCCTCTAAATACTAACTAAGAGAAGAGTCTTAATCAAACTCCAACTGTAATTTAGTTAGGAGACACAATAAAGGAGAAATTGGGGAACTCATGGACAACTAGGAGAAAATCTAGGAACTAATTATGGATGTGAGAGAAAATGCATAATTTATTTAATTAAAAGAAATTATAACATGTGCACTTGAGGAAAGTCTGACATGTTTTGAGGATGAATAATATCTAATTTATTTATAAAAAAAATTATTAAATTGTGCGTGATTTGACAAGTGTCAAGGTGGAAATTATTGTAAAAAGAATAGAGAGGAAGGAGAAAATCACGCTATGATTTGATGACTAAAATGTTGTCAAAATTTTTCATGGCTAGTTTTCTTGTGTGAGTTGGGCTACAAGCGTTGTGCAAAAAGTGGAAGCCTCTCCTTGCGAGGGAAATCTTGAGTTAGTTTTTGATATGAGTTTGTGTGTGACCCCTTTGCGGCTCAGGGGGCTAAGTGGGAAGAAGAGTACCCCTAGCATTGGATGGGAGGTATCAGTGAAGTAATTGATTGGCAAGGGAGAAGAGACGATGAACAATTCCTAATTGGATATCATCAACAACCAACATGCTTCCTTGGTTACAATATTTAATATATTAGTTGTATTGTTATTTATAATCTTTGTTGTAAAATTGCAATCCAAAAGTTGATTATGATAAAATATGAATATTGTGCATGGATCAATGTACTCTGGGGTGAAGTTCTTGTATGTGTTAATTTCCTGTAATTGTAAAATTATTGATTGAAGAGAATATTCAGATCACCATTTTTTGGTTACGGTAATTAAAATTTCAGTTATATTGATTAATAAGAATCTTCTAGTGAAAATTTCAATTCCCAATTGTTGCTATAAAATAACGATTGCAATGAATTTCAATTCCCAATTGTTTCTATAAGAATCTTTCATGATAGCAAGGAATTTAACGATTGTATATTAACATCTTCAACCTTGTTCTTCATCATGAAAATCCCAATACTATGAGATTTGTCACCCAAACCCTAACCATCAGTGACAAGGCATTACTGAAAACGTTGATTTGTGTCATACTCAGTTTATGGTACACCCAATTTGTTACGTTGTGTGTTGAAAAATTTAATACCCAAAGTTGGTAGAAGGTTGGGTTTCATGTTTCTGAAGAGCACAAGTGTTATAATCATGAGCAAGATAACATTTGTATCATTAAATATCTGTGTAAATTTAACATGTATATTTTCACTATAGTCTATGAACGAAGTGTTAAGTTTTTCATTTTCTCTCAAATCGTATGATTTTAACCACCCTCATTGACCGATCATTTTCTTGACCATTAAAAGGGAGACTTTTTAAAAGAAAAGAAGTTTATTTTCAATTCTAGTAGTCAGAATGTAATTGATCCACCAAAGTAATAATTTATGTATTTTTCCCATTTTATATAGACAACTATCAAAAATGTGTTCCATGTTTTCAGATCAGGCACAAATCCATACCATGTGGGATTGTTGTGAGATTTTTCGGATGAACTTGTATGAAGCGAAAAACAAAGATTTTTAAAAGGTGGTCATTACTCTAGTTGAAGCAAAAATAGCTTGAGCTATTTATTGTGATACAATCCCTCCATGTATTTGTTTGATTTTGATAGGCATACTAAATTCTATAGAATGCTCTGATTTAGTGTGATATCCTTGTCTGCAAAACATGTTAGGAAATAAACCATCTTCTTTCATTCCTTCTCCATTTTGGATGATTGAATAATGGTTTGTTTCATGTGCACCTTTGAAGTGGTCTTAGGTGTGACGTAGTGTAGAGTTTAATTTTGAAAGTCATTTTAGTTGTGACTGCAATCCATCTAGTACTACTTGATCCACATTCTTTACCAACTGATATGAGCACATATGATGATAGAGCACATGAAACACATTGGGACTGTATTCAGAAAGTACAGAATTCAAAATATAGAATTCAAGTTTAAAATATTCTAAATATTATAATTGATTGTAATTACAATTTGACGTTTTTCAAAAAACATCAATAGATTTCTCTCATAATGTCGAAGAAGACATTGAAACCAAAATTGAAGAAGAAGGCGTTGAAACCAAAATTGAAGCAGAAGACATTGAAACTGAAATTGAAGCAGAAGATGAATCGCCTATAGGTATGTACATAAATTTAGATAACACAAGATGAACACTCAAGTATATCTAATTTAGTGAATTTGTGCTTGGGTTATGTTTTTTAATATAAACTATAAATTGAAATATACAGGAGAATCTATCAACATTGATGATGAAATATTAGAAAATGTTGATACTGACAAATTTGGGAATAAAAAAGATAAGAATTATATAAGATATCGAACTAAGAATATGTATAATACTTTTTTCAAAGATGAATCAGTAAGAGCACAAGCTCAACTTTTACTTTGTCTAATGAAGTCAAGAAAGTTAAAAGAAGCTACATCATTATTGGGCATTCAAAAGTCGACAAAGGATACAAAGGTGAAATAGAATGTCTTTAACAATATAAATAGTGTATTAAAATCTTTTGGAAAATCTCGAAAAGAAGATGTCAGTGTTGCACGTACAGTGATACAAACAACAGTTGTTTCATCTAGCAATAGAAAATAGCATTTGACATGACACATGGAAAAAATGATGGGAACGTCAAGAAAAACATTGCACAAACATAGAAAATTTCGATTTCAAATAGATGTAAATGATGAATTGGCTTGTTGGACAGTGATTTCTAAACAACCCTACAAATATAGGATTGCAGAAAAAGTTAAAGAATTGGCCTGTAATTGTTGGTTGGAAGAATCTCATGTTTCACCACATACAAGGGATGTGTTGCGACGAAGAATAGCACGAAAACAATATGAATAACATCCAAAACATATATTGATAATGACACAAATAGAGTTGTTCAATAAGTTCAAAGAAGAGCACAAAGAAGTTAAAATTTACATCAATACATTTGTGCAACAAAAACCATGGTCTGTTAGACCCATCATTGTTTGTGAAACTTGTTGTTGTCGTTATCATGTGGAATTTGAGTTGTATTACAACATTTTTTTGGATTTTGGTAAAAATTTATGGCCAGGTTCACCTCCTCCTTCCACATCTATGTTTTTATATTTGAAATTCTATGTGAAAGAGAAGATGATGACTTATTTTACAACAAAAAAAAAATGTGTTGGTGGAAAGAAATGTGATCATTGTGGAAATCTAAGTTTGTTTCATTCAAAGTATCATATTGATATGAATGATCAATCATTTTCTAATATAAGATTCAATTGGAAGAGATATGAATATATGAACAACACGGCTCCACGTTCTTCAAATGTTATTTCCAAAAGGATTGATTTGAAGGTAGATAAAATCTGTGTGATAGATTTTTTGAAGAAGTTTGAGGAATAAATCTATAAATACACCAAGAATTCACATAGAGCTTGATGGCAAGATCTATAATTCAAACAATCCCGTGAAGTGTTTCCACCAGGGACAATTTTGTCTGTAGTTGATTTTGCAGATAATTACATATTCGTTGCACAAAAATAAATACAGAGCGAATATTATCATTCTGATCAAGTCCCGATATTTGTCCACATTCCATATAGACATGCTCAATAGATTCTTGATAACATAGAAAGAACCAATGACAATCGACATGTTATTAATGAATATCACTTTTATATAAGTGATGATAGAGCACACGGCACACATTATTTACAACATTGTTTTGATAAATTTTATGATTCATTGAAAGAATGTGAAATCAGATTCAATCGACATTGGATATGGTCAGATGGGTGTGCGGGTCAGTTCAAATCTTCATGATCATTCTATTGGTTATGTCGTCTTCATAAAAAATTAAACATTACACATTGTTGGAATTTTTTTGAGACTGGTCATGGAAAAGCAGAGCACGATGGTGCTGGGGCATGTATAAAATAAGCACTTCGAAGGTATCAGTTGAACCCTCATGCCGATCAATTTGAATCCGCTGAACAAGTTGTTGAGTGGTGTAAAATGACGTTAAGCCATGAATATAATCCATCAAGGGATGTGCACATGTGTGTCTATATATAAATGTTACATGTATGTACACGGGATATATAAATTTGAATGTGTTCAAATTTATATTCAATCTTCAATCATTTTCTTGAGAGATTTCAAGTTAACAAGTTCTTGTATTGTGCATGTTTTTTTGGTATGTTGGAATCAAATATGTAAATAGATCAATCCCATATGATGCCAGTACAATACCTGGGACACGAAAAATACATTAAGTTAAAACAAAACGTTTTCAAAATGGGTTTGCATTTGATAGAAGAAATGACTCTTGTTTTTGTTCAGTTTGCATAGAGGACACAAAATCCATAGATATTTGTGAGAAAAAAAATCCAAGATATGTTAAAGCTTGGAGACATACTGAAATTAATGTAAAATGGAAAATTCCACTTGCAATCTCAGAGGAGATGGAATCAAATGAAACTATAGTGTCAGTTGATGGCAATAGAGTTTCTGATCTTGTTAAAGAAGGTAATTTTTCTGTTTAAATTTTTTCAAATAACTTGTAGATGTACTTGTGTGATAATCTAACATGAATTATTTGTTGTCCAATATATCCAATTATTTGGAGGAGATGTTTTTTCCATGGTTGCACCTGTAGACAACACTGAAAACATGAAATATTATTTGATGCGATGCACAGAACAAAAGAAGAGGCTATTAGAATATTTTGATGGTAACGATTTTATATATGAAAGAGGATCCATTATATTGAAAGGATGTTTTTTTCAAGAAACCCATCAAACTGATACTCATGTTCACTTTCAATACTACCATTCAGATGTCACAAGTTGTCAATATAGTCATTTGGTATGTGCAACGTGCATAAAGTGAATAGAAGTTCAATAAAAAAAAAAAAAAAGTTAGAAAATGGAAAATGTTCAAAGTCAATCATGAACGAATAATTGAAGATGGAATACCATTACAGTGTTTTTAAACAAGTGGCATATGTACATTCCAAAATTTTTTATTTTTCATTGAATGTAAATTCTAGATTTTGATGACTTGTTTTGACTATCTTCAAACATATTTCCAAATAGGATATTTATAAAAAGGGCATGTATAAAAAACTCCAGATCATTCTTAAAAAAAATAGATAAAATATGGTTCAACCTTGCCTAAAGTCAAGTGAAGACCCTTACAAAAATGTGGGTTTATGTGAATAGTACCAAACCATAGCCTACAAATCATTTTCCTAATGTAGTTATCTTTCATACATATTATTTGAGTTGTACAAGGGGTATGTGTTGTTACTTGTCATGTCTAAAACAGAATGCTTGAATGCATACCTCCTCCCTTGAATTCCACATTGGTTACCTTCTTCCAAAATCAAACACAAGTTTCCTAAAAGTAAATTGGTCATGAAAATTTCTTCATTTTAGTGCAGTTCATACCAGCATAGGGTTTTCATGATTTAAAGTGTTTTCTACTACCATAATATATTCTCAAATAATTTTTGCATGGTTTAACATGTTGTCTACTATCATATATTCTTAAATAGATATGCAAT
>JZKD02S0244817.1:371560-383792 GCA_000966675.3 Picea glauca
CCTCAACCTCTCTAGAAATCGTGTGTGGCCCCTTTACTCCATATGTGAGTCTGGTCGGCAAGCTATCGTCAGCCTGCATCATCAACAATCATGTCAGAAATGTCAACATCATATCTTCAAATCAAATGAAATATCACAGTAAATAAATCAACCCAAAAGAACACTCCCTGACTCAATCCGGAGTCCAAGGGGGTTCCACCGATGCCTCTGCATCCTCAAGGTCAAAAAGTCTGCACACTCAATAAAACTGAGTCAAAAGCACCTATCTACGTCAAGCAGTAAAACATCATGTCATCTATCATAACGCATCATAATCAAGGATAAATGTTTTAACATCATAAAAGTCCAGATCACTTGAGAGCAAGTGTCCTCAAAGAATAAGTTTTCTCAGTACGCCAGAGCGGGATGTTACATACACCCCCTCTTGGTCTAAACTTCATCCCGAAGTTTCTCAGTATAAATGCCGAAATAAAAGTACCATAGTATCATAATTCTATCTATCAAACAAAAATGGAAACCGCTGATGCATATCATATGCGTCCTCCCAGATCATTGAGTGCAGGCTATAACTCTTCCACTGGACCTTGACCTGATGTACTGTTTGATGTCGTAACTGTCGAACATGATGATAGAAGATGTGGACCGGCTCAGCCATGAGCGCTCCCTCCTCCGATACCTGCAAGGAACTCATGTCAATCACGTGTGTAGGATCACTAATATAATGTCTCAGAACCGATACATGAAAAACATCGTGCATACGCCTCAAAGAATTAGGCAAGGCTAGTCGATAGGCCATGGGCGGCTTTCTCTCCACAATCTTGAAAGGTCCCACGAATACAGGAGAGAGTTTAGCTCCCTTTCCAAACTTGATCGAACTCTTATGCGATTTAACCCACAAGAAGACTCGATTGCTGACCTCGTAACTACGGTCGACTCAGTGAGCATCGGTATAACTCTTCTGTCGATCCTTCACTTCTTTTATCCTTTGTCTTATGGTTTGCATTTGCTCTTCCATTTCTTGGATTGCTTCTGGTCCCACCAAGACCCTATCCTCAAGCCGATCCCAACTCAAGGGCGTCTGACATGGTCATCCATAAAGAAACTCAAAAGGTACCATCTTAATGGTGCTCTGGTAATTGTTGTTGTAAGCGAACTCTACTAGAGGCAAGAACTCCTCCCAACACTTTTGTTGGTCCATCACGTACATGCGAAACATGTCTTCCAAGGTCTGGTTCATTCGTTCGTTCTGTCCGTCAGTCTCTGGGTGATATGCAGTACTAAAATTGATTTGGGTTCCCAAGGCCTCTTGAAAACTCGCCCAAAATCATCCAGTAAACACCGATCCTCGATCGGATATAATTTTCTTTGGCACGCCATGCAGCCTCACAATCTCACTGATGAAAACTCTCACTATGTCAGGTGCCTGATACGTCCTACGCACAAGAATAAAGTGAGCACTCTTCATCAGAGTGTCTACTACTACAAAAATCGAGTCATGTCTCCTTGCCGTCAGTGGAAATCCAACAATAAAATCCATCGAAATAACTTCCCATTTCGATTCCGGAATGGCATGTGGTTGAAGTAAACCTACCAGGTGTCTATGCTCAGCCTTTACCTGCTAACACTCTAGACATATAGCCACAAAGTTGACTATGTCAGCCTTCATTCCCTTCCAGAAGAACAAGGGTTTAAGGTTTGCCCTCATCTTCATGACTCTCAGGTGAGCCATATAAACTGCTCTATGAGCCTCGCTCAGGATCAACATCCTCAACTCGTCGTTTGGCGGTATGTAAATCCGACTTCTAAACCTCAATAACCCATCACTATCAAAAGAAAATACCTCATATCATGGTACCATCATGGTGTTTTGTCTGATAAAATCCTCGACTTCTTTGTACCAGTCATCGTCACGCTGTAAAGTGAGAATATTCTCACGTAGATTCATCTAAAGAGGCAACACCGAAAAGATGAGTGGTCTCAGACTCAAAGCATCAGCCACTCGGTTCATTGTTCCCTTTATGTAAGTAATCTCAAAGTCGTACTCGCTAAGCAATTCCGACCAATGTCGTTGTCGTACGTTCAGGTCGCTTTGCGTAAAAATGTGTTGCAGTCCACAATGATCAGTCCTTAGTTCAAATTTTCATCCAACAAGGTAGTGTCTCCAAACCTTCAAGGCATAAACGATGGCTAATAACTCCAAATCGTGCGTCACGTACTTCTCCTCATGTCTTCTCAGCTTCCTCTAAATGTAAGCAATCACTCGTCTGTCTTGCATCAAGACTCCGCCTAATCCTTCCTTGGATGCGTCAGTGCATACCAAGAAGTCCGCATCCATGTCAGGGACCTTTAGTATCGGCGTTGTCGTCAACAACTCCTTAAGCCTCCGAAATGCTTCCGCACATTTCTCAGTCCAGACAAACTTCTTGTTTTTCTTCTGCAATTCTGTGATCGGATTTGTTATCTTTGAAAATCCCTCGACAAACCGTCGATAGTATCCTAATAAACCCATAAAACTACACACTTCTGTGACATTCGTCAGCGCAGGCCATTCCATAATAGCCTCAACCTTGGCTGGATCCATGGCAATACCTTCGCCGGAGATGACATGCCCTAAGTAGTGAATCCTCGATTGATAAAAATAGCATTTGGACAACTTCCCATATAGTTTGTGCTCTCGTAAACACTATAGTACCAAGCACAAGTGCTCGTCATGCTCCTCCGTCATCTGAGAGTAGATCAAGATATCGTCAATGAATACTTGGATGGACTTGTCCAAGTACTCGTGGAACACCCCATTCATCAAACTCATGAATACCCCTGGGGCGTTTGTCAATCCAAATGGTAAAATAGTAAACTCGTAATGTCCAAATCTTGTCTTAAAGGCAGTCTTAGGAATTCATCCTCCTTGATCCGTAACTGGTGATACCTTGATCGCAAATCGATCTTGGAGAACACCGTCGCACCCTTCATTTGATCGAAAAGATCATCAATTCTTGGTAAGGGATACTGATTCTTGATCGTAGCCTTATTCAGTTGACGGTAGTCAATGCAAAGCCTCCATGATCCATCCTTCTTTCGTATGAAAATAACTAGTGCACCCCATGATGACACACTAGGATGTATCAGTCCTAGGTCCAACAACTCCTTCAGTTGCATTTTCAACTCTTGTAACTCCAGGGTCGACATCCGATAAGGCGTTCTTGCTATCGGTTCGGTCCCCAGTTTCAGGTCTATGGTAAACTCCAGTTCCCTTTCCAGCGGCATCCCAGGAAAATCCTCTGGAAATACGTCTGCAAACTCCTTCACCATCGGAAGGTGTTCTAGACCTTTCGCTACTCCCTTCTTGTTTAACGTGAGGATCGCATAAAGTTTGCACCCCTTGCACATACTCTTCCGTAACTGTAAGGGAGAGATGAACCGCAGGGAAACTCCCTGGTTCCTTCCTACAATCACATGTCTCTATCCTTCATCATCAACCAAGATCAACCATTTCGTCTTATAGTTGATTATCACCTCATGCGATTCTAACCAATCCATATCGATCATGACGTCATAAGATCCTAAGATTGTGACGTACAAGTTAAACCTCGTCAAAAACTCCCCCAGGTTAAGGGCACAGCCCGTAACCTTTCCTCCAACCTTCTGTTTGGCTCCCAAAGCCATCTCCACGAATCTAATCTCATCCTATTCGACTACCTTTACCTTAATCCTTTTTAGCACTGCACCAGAAAAGAAACTCTCAGTAGCACCTGGGTCTATCAAAATACTAAGGGTCTGATCAGTGACAGTACCTGTCGTCTCGACCACAGTCAACTGGTGCTCTGCCTGGTGGTTATCAACTGGTGCCTTGCCCATATCTCCCACGGTAGCGGGTCCGGCTGATCCAGACTCTCTAGTCCTCTCCACAGGATAGTCGAGCTGGTAGTGTGGATCCCCACATGTCCAACACCCCTTCTTCGGCCCAGTATTCCTGGTACCCGAAGTAGAATATGACTGCCCACCGACCTGAAACCCTAGTCTGTTCTGCTGAATAGGCTTAAACTGCTGCTACTGCGAGCGACGCTACTGCTAGTGTTGTGGTCCTTGATAAGGTGTCCGCTGCTGAGGCGATGGTCGCCAAGGTGTAGGATAAGTGGATCCCCTATGGAAGCCATGATATCCCAGCATATGTCTCGCTGGTGTCTGATGCTGCAGCATACCATATGAACCCTGCCCTGCTAGTCTTGCTGGAGTCCTGGTCTGACCCCCACTGATAAGCTCCTCCTCTGCTATGAGGGCCTTTTGGACGGCATCGTGCAAGGTTTGAGACATCAAGAACATAACCTTTGCACGCAAGCTGCCGTTAAGGCCAAACACGAACCTGTTGACCTTGAGCTTCTCAGTGTTAAGGTGTGGAGCATACCGGAGTAGCTCCATAAAATGTGCCTCGTACTCAGGCACCGTACGGCCTCCCTGTCGTAATGCATTGAACTCATTGAGCTGACGCTCGATGAATTCCTCTGAAAGGTACCTCTCTCAGAACTGTTCCTCAAACAGTTCCCATGACACGTCCTCAACGGCCATGTTCAGCTGTGGCAAGAGTGTCTTCCACCATAGAAGAGCGCTCCCCTTCAGTTGCAAGACCGCCATGTGAACCTTCATGTTGGAGGTATAATCGCGAAGTGCGAAGCACATTGCCATATTCTCCAACCATGCCTCAGTGGTGGTGCCATCCGGGGCACCAAAGAACTCAGGAAATTTAACCTTCTTGAGTTCATGGTGAATGCTACTGGTAACGACCGGTGCACGCGGCGGAACCTCAGCGGGTACCGGCACCCTGGCATCGTCTCTGTCCAATCGGCTGATCAGTGCCTCAGACATGCACTGAAAGGACCTCATCATCTTGACCACATCTCCAACTACTATCTTCTCCTGTCTGAGAACTTGCTCGCCTCCCTGGGGTTAGACCCCTCAGGCTTGGATGCTACTGGAGGCGTCACGCCTCCTCCCCTAGCACCCCGTTGTCTGCCTCCGTGGCATCCTCTAACCATAATTACCTACACACACACAATCAACTCGATCAGCAACAGTATACTCAATGAAATCATGTCATGGAAGCCGTAGTGAATCCCAAGTCGCGAGTCGAATTGGTTCTGATACCATATGTAACGAACGTCCTCATTACGACAACAACTCCTTAACAGGTGCAATTTTTTTTTTGTGTGTGTGTTTAAGGTGTGTGCGCGCGTGTAAAAATAACAAACACACTTGACTCTACGTCACCACCCAACAACCAACAAGACGCAACCACGATGATCACAAGATAAAGACCGAAGGTGCACAACAAGCAACTGCAGCAACAATGACCATAGACATAAGGCGCACAACAGGTAACTGCAACCATTTAATGCCATACTGGGTTATGCACAGAATGAACACCGAAGGAGGAATCCATGGTAGTATATTTTACTATTTCTGCACAGGAAAGCAGGGCGTTTAATCTTAGTTCTCTGCTCCGGAGAGAGAGAAGGTCAGATAGGCTCCTGGCTGACTGCTCAGGCAGAAACTAGTACTCTCTGTCAGGTGTGTCGCAAGACTGGAAACCCTACCTTTAAAGGGCCCGAGACTCTTGATACGGCACTAGATTCTTTACACAAAAACAAACATGCACATAGACTTATACTAGGATACATGGAGGTGTCTACATCCCTCCTGACACAAGAAGACCAAGCAATGCAAGCCAACCAAATACAACAAAATCAATGAAAAACCATGACCTCTATGGACGACGCAAGTCAGAAGGACTCTGACATCAATTACAGACCATTTACACCATTTGACTTCTATTAAACAATGAGTTACCAACCCTGCCTTAAATAAATACATGTAATTAATTGCATAGCCCTAATTACTACATCAGAATGACTCATGGTTCTGGCTCAAGAATTACCATTTATTTGATTAATGAAAATAAACTTTCAACATCGCCACCACAAACATCAACCACTTTACAATTTATATCATCATAACCCCCTGCAAGGACAATCACCTTCCCCCTTATACGCTATCTAAAACCCTTACATTATCGTTACCATAAGGTGGTGACCACATTAGCCTTAACCTTGCGATGGGTATTAGCATTAACCCAAACATCATACTACCTTATCATTACCATGGACAATGTTAGTATTCAAAATTAGCATTACTATAATTTCTAGCATGAATCATGATATTACATGACCTTAACATTCCAAAACCAATAATCACACTCAAAATTAGCATTAACCTTAATTTCATTGCATTACCTTACATTACATTACATTCCATGGACGTTCACTAACATTCCATTACATAATCATTCTTTACATTTCGTTACATTAAATTCAATGTGCTTAATTCAAGGACATTACATTAATAGTACACCATAAAATAATAATAAACATTACATTTATCTCACTTATCCTGCAATAAGATAACGATCAAATTACTTAATCATTACCATTAATCAATACATAATCATTACCATGATCATGACATAATCATTTTACATTCCATCATATTATTCCAGAATTGCTTTAACATTACTACCTTATATAACCACGCTTATTTAACCATTATTACCATTAACACCTTATTACTTTAACTAATGTCACTTTAACAATCATTGCCTCATACATCAACATTTCTTAACCCATAAATACCTTATAAAGTCATAATTATTAACAATAATTACCACAAAATCATATTACTTTAACAATCCTATTTAACAATTAATGCATAATTACTTTGACAGTACTTTAACAATTATCACCTTATAGTACCGTAAATCTTCAACAATTATTACCATTAAAACAAAATAAATACAAGCAGTTGTAGGCAACCACAACTTGCCTCTTACTGGGGCAACAGAATCGTTGTTGTATCAGAAATTATGCTATTCGGCGATAGCTTGGAACAACTATCTAAAAGGAAGATTAATAAGAAAGTTATGGTAGGCCACGAGCTGCTTTCAGCACGCCTCCAGGTAGTGGTTGCTAAGAAAATGATGGAAAGGTAGATGGCCCTTTTAAAAAAAATAGATTTGTCAGTAATATGACTGGGAAGGGTGGATGGCGTGAATTAAATGAGGTGGATTGCTCAAATCGTTCCCTTCTTCCAGCTGGGCGAATTAAAAGCGACCTTCCCTTTACCACTAACCTAAGACAATAAAGACAAACTAATTACTAACTGCCCTGCTTCATTTAGCGAAGGAGGACAGTACTGGCGTTAATGGTCAGTGATAAAAGTTGGCATCCAGGGCATCAGAGAAAATAATGGAGGGTAAAATCGAACGGTAAGAAGGCAGTAAGCAGTAATTAGCTACAAGAGGTGGCCGGGTGAATTAAAACAGGAACTAACTGTTGATGGGGAAAAATCCACTTCACTAGAAACAAATCCTTGCCTCACGATATGCAATCCACAACTGACACAAGTAACTATAATCGTCGTTACTTAATAGACACAGTTATTTCCATTGAGCATGGTGGTTCAGCCTAGTCTGGAATCGCGCTGTATCCTCAATTGACTATAAGGAAAAAGCGTCCAGAAACGCACTCATCCAAAATGGAATAGAAACGCACGCGTCCAGAATGCATTTGTCCCAAGTGGAAACACATCCAGCAACGCAATGAGGAGGTCGCCCGGGGTTCTGGTTTAGGCTCAGGAGTAAAGCATTTGTTCTTCCCTTCAATTACGAAAACTTAGACCTAAGCATAACTGGCTGTAATAGTGTGCCCACTAAGTCAAACGCATTCGCACCAAAATGTGGCATGGCCATCTCACCAAGCATGACATTCGCTGTAAAAAAAAAAAGACAGCAATCACAACCCAACCGTAAAGCATAGCTCCAATTCGGTGTGGAGAATGCTGGGTAAACTCGGGGGTGGGACCACGAATTTGCAGACAACGTTAAGTTCACTCTATTGTTGTATAACCCAGGGTATTACTCCGCTTGCTGTCAGGAGTAAGTTGCTGCAGTTACTGATATTAATTTATATTCGAAGGAGTGAAATGACAACGCTGGGTAACACAGGGATTAATCCTCAATAAGGTTTTTAGAAATCGTTGTCCTAACCTGGAGACACAGGTATCAACAATGAGGTTTTCTAGAATAAATATAAATTCACAATAAATTTCGCCAGACAAAGCTGAGGATGCAAGGAAAAGGGAATGCCCAAAAACTCACCCCGAAAGGTTAAAGAAAATGCAGAGAGGGTAATAAAACAGCGCAGAGTTTAGCATCAACCAAGTACGCAGAGAAATTATTCTTTTTACCATCAGCGCTGGGATAAATGACCCAATGCAGAAACATTTAACCATTAAATCGTTGAGAACCTCCAACCAAAATGCATAGAGATTCTATCTTATCAACACAGGGAAATTATTCTTTTCCATCTACTATCTAATCTACACAGCAGAGGTAATATATATTTCTCACCCCTTAGACAATGAAGTTTGTCTAAGTATGAAAACCAAATATTTCAACTAGATCCTAAACATAAATTTTGCATTCGTCTATCATTCAACCAGAAAGCGTACCTTTTCCTGAATGCTTGCTCATGGTGTCGTTCGTCGTTCCGTGCCGATCCTTCTTTCCGACCGTTGAGACCTCACCAGTACCTCTCAGCCAATCTCTAGGGGTACTCTGCTTCCCCCTTATCCCCCGGAGCCACAAAGGGACCATACACAAACCAGATGATCTGTCTAGCTTCCCAGCGCGCCTCGCAAGGCTGAGCTACCACTCTAATCCCAGCTGAGAAAATCCCAACTCCTCACAAGAAATCAGTCTAGTCCAAATTCGACAGCGTATCGTTACGCTAAATGCCCATCCCCCATCTTCCTCATCTACCTTTCTTTTACAGAGTTTTGAGACCCCCCTTACCCTAAATCACATTTCATTTAAGTTTTCATGAAAACCCTCTAAAAATTATCTGTCTTACAAGTGTCACTCATCCCCCATGTTTCTCCAAAATTATTTTCTTAAATTTATTAAAAGGCTCATTTCCCTATTTTTATTATTCCCTTTCTTTCCTTTTTTTTTTTTTTTTTAAACCAAAAAGGTAAATGCGCTAATTAATCTTTTCATTTATTATTTATTTAATTATCTTTTGTTATTTTACAAGTTAGAAAACAATTTCTTCTTTGCAAAATTTTTAAACCATTAGTTTTAATTTAATTCTTACCCTCATTATTTACCCCAAGAATTTTATGAAGACCTAACTATTACTTAAGTGGGTTTTTGTTTGAATTTTTATTTTTATGTTAGGGCTTTTTTCTTTAAGGTTACACTAAAATTTTTACCCTAAGCTTAGGACTTAGATTCTGAGCTAGGCGACAATTGGTTAGGGGAGTTGTTTAAGGATTTCTTAAGGTGTTAAGGTCTTAGGGCCGTCTAGGTTTATTTCTTCCTCATCATCAGTGCGACGTGCCCTTCAAGACGCACTACGTGCTCCAAGGGTGCCACTCGCCTCGTTCGTTTCTTTTGCGCAACGTGCCCTTCAGGATGCACCACGTGCTCCAAGGGTGCCACTCGCTTCTTGTGTTTCTTTTGTGCGACGTGCCCTTCAGAATGCACCACGTGCTCCAAGGGTGCCACTCACTTCTTGTGTTTCTTTTGCGCGATGTGCCCTTCAGGATGCACCACGTGCTCCAAGGGTGCCACTCGCCGACTTGACTGATTGGTAGACATCTATAACCCCCGGAGTCAACACTCCACCAGGTGAACTTGTGGGAGACTAAGGTCTCTAAGGAATAAGGCCCCCGCCTTATTGCGTGCCCCTTAGAATCATCATGAGCGACTGTCGTAGTCTTCCCTCATAGCATCGTGGATCCTCTCGAGCTAGGTAATCGTTAACCTACAGTTCGAGGCATGGTGGGAGTGCTAGTAGGCTGTGGCAGGGCTGATGTCCACACCTCCCCCTCAACCTCTCTAGAAATCGTGTGTGGCCCCTTTAATCCATATGTGAGTCTGGTCGGCAAGCTATCGTCAGCCTACATCATCAACAATCATGTCAGAAATGTCAACATCATATCATCAAATCAAATCAAATATCACACTAAATAAATCAACCCAAAAGCACACTCCCTGACTCAATCCGGAGTCCAAGGGGGTTCCACCGATGCCTCTGCATCCTCAAGGTCAAAAACCCTGCACACTCAATAACACTGAGTCAAAATAACCTATCTAAGTCAAGCAGTAAAACATCATTTCATCTATCATAACGCATCATAATCAAGAATAAATGTTTTAACATCATAAAATTCCAGATCACTTGCGAGCAAGTGTCCTCAAAGAATAAGTTTTCTCAGTGCGCCAGAGCGGGATGTTACAACAGTTACAACATAGTGTTGCAGCAGAGTTACAAAAAGTGTTGCAGCAGAGTTATAGTGAGTTGCAGTAGAGTATTAGTGACTAATATCAAATGGAGTAACAACACAAAATTAGAAGGAGAAAGTACAGTTACAGCATAGTGTTGCAGTAGAGTTACAACATAGTTATAGTGAATTGCAGCAGAGTTACAGAAAGTGTTGCAACAGAGTTATAGCGAGTTGCAGCAGAGTAATAGTGAGTAACAACAAGTGGAGTAACAACATGAAATTAGAAGGAGAAAGTACAGTTACAACATAGTGTTGTAGCAGAGTTACAGAAAGTGTTGCAGCAGAGTTATAGCGAATTGCAGCAGAGTCATAATTGTATTGTCATAAATATTAGGATAGAACATTTCTATGAAAATCACATGAAAGAGATTGTACATAGGATATAGCAATGACCATGAGACATAGGTCAATTCCCCCCTTAAACCCCTTTACATTTCCCCTCTTGTGGACTCATTGCTCCATCATTGTTTTCTTCGACCAATAAGCTTTGGAACCTTTCATTAAATTCAAATTGATCATGTTTATATGTCTTTAAAATTGCATGTTAAGTTTACCTTACAACATGAAGAAAATCATAGTAATGAAAAACATAATTACAATATAAGCAAGATCAAGTTCAAAGGGTTGATAATGGGATATGAAAAAGACCTAGGTTTCAATGGTGGAATTGAAAATTCCACAAACAATAAGACCACATTTGTGAAGCCAAAGGATGTAGAATAATTGGCCTACTCATCAACATAAAAGGTTTCAGTCGATGAAGGTGGTATCCCACTACTACCTCAGGCTTCTTGTGGTGGATCAAAGAAGGGTAGTGATGAGAAGAGCTCAAAAACTTAGCCTTTGGCGTGACTCAAAAGAAGAAGAAATCTAATTGACAGAGGCAAGAAGGAGAATAAGACCAAAAGGTTTGCATCAAAAAATACATCCTTGTTTGTCACTACTATGGGAAGAAAGGCCATAGCACTACTAACTATCGGTAATAAAAGTTATGTTCATTATGTGGGAAGAAATACCATCAGGTGGCATCTTGTGGGGAAAATAAAACCATGTGACACAACATATGTTTATTTCAAAGGAGGAATGTCAAGAAGACTTCTCCAATCCAACGACAAACTCAGAGGCACATGGAGATGAGTATGTCAAACAATACTTGTACAAGAAATAAGTACTTTTTCCACCAATACAAGTTGAGTGGACATTGGGAATTGAAATGTTTGCAAATTCATCAATAGCTTCAACCCAAAAACGGCACTACCAAGAGAGGAGTGTGGGAAGTGAATATTAATAGAGATAAATTCCTCACTACATTTCCAATTCAAAGAGGATAAGATGTCCAAGGAATGATAAAATCATAGGAAGTTAGTATCACCATCAAATATGATAGCAGGCTAATGGAAACCACCAAGGTGACCCCATCCCATTTTCTACCTATAATATTTCAAAAGAACCCCTTCTTGGAGATGTACCAAAGATTGATGCATAGATTTCAATGACCTCAGAGGTAGCAAATGGGTCATTTCACTACTACCCTTGACTCTACTTTGGTGGTTCATTTCACTATTACCCTTGACTCTACATTGAGCAGTTTCCTATAGACATATTTTGTTTTATTAAATCAACCTACAACCAACAATTTAATTTGCTAAATCAATCCTATGCAACATTAATTAAAACCTTAGGTATAGGTATCGGTTAAAAACCTTGGGCTAATGTGAGGTAAATTGGAAAATTATCACTAGAGTTGAATTACATGGGAGATCAATTCATGTGCTCTATTATTCCATAGCTTGACACACATTGAACCTACAATCTGTACGCACAGTAATGAGAGGAG
>JZKD02S0244817.1:383802-407357 GCA_000966675.3 Picea glauca
ATTTGTGTTTAATCTCTAACCCTCTAGTAGATCAGTAGCATGCATGCGTAGTTTTTTCTTGATTGCAGGATCGCTTTGTGGAAGGAGCAGCAGCAGCAAGGAGATAAAAGCTCAATGGAGGATCTACTTCAACCGTTGATAAAAAGGTTAGTTGATTCTTCCCATGTTTGCCTGAGAAAAAGGATTTTAGGTTTGGGTAGGAGGTTAAAAGTTATTTCTGAATGGTCATGATCTGCATGCAATTTTAAAGCCCTAGCTTGCTAGTCCGTAGGGTAGAAAAACCCCACAATAGTTCGTAGCAGGGATGTGAGCGTCGGGTGTGCAGAAATCAAGCTGATCGATGGTAACAATTTTTCCTTGATGGGGGAATTGTACACATCGAAACACCGACGAGGCAATGACAGTCATAGCGTAGAACCAGCTTCTTCCAAGTAGTAGGTTGTAATTGAGGGGAGCATCGACCACCTCGACGTCAACGGTAACAATTTTGCCGCCCAACTAAATGGCTAAGGATTGTAATAATCCATGAGGATGAAAACCTCGTCCGTCGAAGGCGCGTAACATGGTAGCGGATTTGTTAAGGGCAGGTGATTTCAAGCCTTTCCAACAGGCTAGAGACATGACACAGGTAGAGGCTCCCTCATCCAGGATAGTCTGGTGGATTTGTTGATTGTGCACAACAACATTGATTTGGAAACCTAGCTGGTGGGAGAGTCGCAATTGATGATCATCTAGATTAAACGTGATGTTGTTTGATGACTCAGGATCAAAATCACCGATAGTGGCTAAGAGCATTCTACGTTGGTTGGGGCAGTGTTGTAGAACTTCCAAGGTGGACATAGCACACGGGGCTTGGGCCAAATCTTATACAATGTTGTAGTTTTGGGCAGCCCGTGAATTGGGATTGAAGGTATATTTTCGGATGGTTCTCTTAGGAGGGTGTAAGATAGAGTTGAATGAAGGTTTCTCAATTTGGATTGGCCTGGATGGAGGGTTAACAGACGCAGGGTTGACAGAGGATGGTAACGGGTCTGGTGAAGAACCGTTAGCAGTCTTCGGCTTATCAGGATTAACCGGTGTGTCATATGTCACAGAGCGAGTGGTTAGATTAACTCCGTTAAACATGTAAATGTGGGCACTTGTCGAGGCCTCGTCATGGGGTTGATTGGAACTACCCCCTCGCGTGGGGGTTTGTGCAACCAAAGATTGCTGATGCGGAAAAGGTTGAGTGAGCACAGCGGGTTGTGAATTTCCTTTGAAAAGTTTGGCCACTTCATCGCGATGTGGATAGTCTCAAGTGTAGTGATCGTCACCATAAATGAGACATGGGAATTTTGGTTTTCATTGTTGTTGTTTTCCAGCAGCAGGAGTTTGCGGTTGGGTTTTAGATTGTTCGTTGTTATTGTTCTTCTTTGGTTTGTTTCTCGCTTTCTTCTTTCCCCCAAGTTGTTGTGAAGGGGTTGATTGGACCACGTTCACATCAGAGACCTGAGTTTGAGGGGGGGTAGAAGAGGGTGCATTCAAACTGGGAGAAGCCGTTGAAGCGGGCCGCTGAATCGTTCCAGTAGACTGGGTAGTACATTGGGTTTTGACGAAGCCAATAACTCCATCCGCATGCGAAGCAGTCGATGGTTTGGATGGATAATTAGTGGCACGGGTAGTGTTCGGTATCAAATCATACAGAGTACCATATTGTGAATAGACTAAGTCTAAGTACTGAGCTCGAGCAATGGCTTCTTCCTCGGTGACTATACCACCCATGGCAACGTCACGAGCAATCTGGGGTAGCAACGATTTAGTGAACCATTCTGCTAACAATTGGTCAAGAATGACCGCTTTGATTAGTCTTCGTTGTCGTCTCCATTCATGAATATGGTCAGAGATGTGTACGGAAGTCGTCTGACGAAGGGAGGTTAATAGTTCAGTACACGTCTCGTACCGAATGGGTAGTTGGAAGTGTGTGAGGAAGGACATGGCGAGGGAGTTGAAATCATGAAAAGATGCACATGGTAATTCAATATACCATTTCGCTACAGAACCCGTGAGTGTTCGTTGGAAAAGACGCAACCGAATCGAATCGTCCATGAGGGAGTTGGATGAACACCACAAATGGAAATTCATCAAGTGGTTGTTCGGGTCTTCTCCAGACTTTCCGTCGAATTTTGGGATATCAGAAGGAAGTTTAGCTGGAATAGCTGGCCAAACCGGAGAATGATAAATAGGATCATTCATTAACCGAGACAAGTCTGGAAGATCCAGGGTAGCTAGAAAGGGTAGTTGTTGGTTAACCTATGGATAATTTTGGTTTGGCAGAGGGACACCAGTGGGGCCGATTACTGGGTTATGTGGATAATTATAACTCGTGGGCCCTCTCATGTGAGGTTGGCTTTGACCAAGGTACACAGGATTTGAGGTGTTTTGAGAAGCATGTGTGAGCAGAGGATAACCGGATGGGTTTTGTGGGTTATAGGGTGGGTTTGGCATTTGTCCATAAAGGGGTTGTTGCGGAGTCTGAGCATTTTTTCCTGCTGAGAACTGTGGGTTTCCTTGAAAAAGGAGGTTCCACGGATTGGGTGCGGTAGACACATTTTGTCTGAGTGGTTGATGGTAGACTCTGACTTGAGGTTTCCCCCCAGCATGAGGGTGCCCCCCGAATGGAATTTGTCCTCCGATGGGAGGATTCCCCCCATCTTGAGGTAGAGCTCCCAGGATTTGAAAGCCAGACGTAAATGACTCACTGGAACCGCCGAGCGGATTAGGACCACCAAGATCGGTCTCTCCGGGTTGCTGGATAGGTATGGAACTTCCCGATATAACTTTGGTAGTAGTTTGGGAAGTGGTGGCAGCAGAAGCATTCAATGCCCTAAATCCAAAAGGGAGTGTAGGTCTTGGTGTTACGGGTGTGCCAATCAGAGCTTGATTAACCACCGCGTTACCGGTGGGGATAGTCAGAATGTGTGGGACCATTGTAGAATGGGCCATCTGGAGGGGAATAGTAGACCTTGGGCCAACGGACAGTATGTTCGGACCAACAGGTGGTGTGGCTGTAAAAGTGGTGGTACCAGTAAGATGGTTCGAAGGTACGGTGTAGGAAAAAGGTGCGTCGGCACCTTCCCCTATTCCATAAAGGTCTTGCACCAAGCGTGGTGGACTTCGAACAATGTTTGCGGTCCAAAAAGGGTCATCAGCTAAAGGGTTTTGAGAAGACCTAGCCAGAATGTCAGAAGGATTGACAACAACAAATTCTCTAGCAAAATTTAGGTGGAGGATACATCGTTCATATCCCTCCGAAATGCGGTAAGCTTCCGGAGATTTTGAAACAATTCGAAAATTTTCCAAAGGAGTGGGAACTTCTTCCTGGGAAGTTGTAGTATTTTGAACCTCGCTCTGTTGAGGAGATTCCTCCGTAGAATAAGGGGGTGAAGGGGTGTTTCCTTCCATATTTTCTGGAGGAAGTCCCTATAGCCTCCGCGAGCGGTGTGGAGGGTCGATGTTGGTGAAAAAGAGTCGGCGAAAGAGATCTATGGCCAACTACCAAAAATAAATAGCACACGCTAAAAAATCTAAGAATCACAACCAAGCAAACAGGACCTTCTTTTGATGACCGTACTAGTTGGTGATGAAACCCAACATTGCGTGATCAAGTCCAGAAGGGGTGGGGATAGGGTGGAACAGTTACAATGGCGACCTGCTTAACGGACTTACGCCTTGGTGCAAGCTTCCATGCAGTAATTCTGGATTTACCCTCCAAGGAGCCCGAGTGAGTTTGACCAATGTCTGCTCCAGGTACAGTGAGACTTCCCATCACCATCACCTTATGTAAGACCCTAAATATTATGGCCACTAAGGTTACTAATTCGCAGTCAGCCCCTGGGCAGGAACAGTCGACAGTTCAATCCGAACGTACGGGCAGGGTATCAAGCCCGAAATCAACTAAAAGGCTTCCACATAGTAATTGTGGATTTACCTCGAAGTGATCCCCATAATACGATCTGACCACCACAATCAGTTAAACCACGGAGGGTTAGTCCCCGTAGCTCACCCGAATGTGACCTCGTGCGTAACCCCTGTGTGAGAGGGGGATCCCAGGCAGACTTATACGATAATTGGATTTGACTCTCCCTAACTCAGGATGCTAATGTTTGTTTCGAAAACTTTGGAGAGTTATGCTCACAGCCTAATCCAAAGTACTAAGCCTATTCTACTGTTGGTGGAGGATCCTAGAAAAGAAAAAGTTCTAAATAATTTTTAATTAGCGTTGATTATGGTTGTTCTTTACACAAAAGGGGTGCATGGAAGTGAAACAAATGGAATTATGACTCAGTCCCAAAATTGCATCAAATATGATAAGCAGTCATTTCTTTTCGATGAACATCTATCTAAGGGAGAGAGAGAGTCCTTTTCACTAACAAGCACGAATAAGGAGTGTCCTCAAACAATTCTCAATCAAATCCTGATGTGATGCTAAAACTTTTTGAGATGCCTTCTAACATGCACAGTCAATCATGAAGATGATTTTTATTGTTTGCATATGAATAAGGATCAATTCAACACAATGCTCGTCTTGCCAATTATATTTTTGTATGAATGAAAATCAAACTAGCACAAGCAGAAGTCATACAAACAATCAAAATGAACAGTGAAAGAAAAGAAACAATCAAAGAGAAAACAAACTTTACACCCAAAAGAAAAAGAAGAAGAACAATGATCTTGACTACAATCAAGATGAAGAGGTCTGTAGGCCTTTGATGACCTTCACCAGGGTTTTTTACTTAGTTGATGAGGAGAGAAAAACAATGCATGGGTTTCAAACTTCACTCAACAGAAAAACTCAATAACAATAGTGAAGAAGGCTACAAAATCCAAACATTAAGATGTTTTTTCTTCAAGCAAAAGACATATGCCAAGGCTGGAAGAGAAAGAGCATTGACTGACAAGGTTACTCAGCAGGAGAGACATAGAGGCAAACCCTGAAAAAGGCAATTTTGGAAGGTTTATTGGCCAAAGGGGGGCTGGCGCTCTGTTGCGAAAGGCAAGGAGAATTATAGCGCTCTGTTTCCAAAGGCAAGGAGAATTATAGCGCTCTGTGCAAAGCTATTAGGGAGCATTGGTGCTCTGTTAACATAGGGACAGGGACGCCAGGTTCAAAAACTCCCAAAAATGTCAAAAAAATATGAAAATTGCAATTCAAACTCAACAACTATGTTGAGTATGATGGGGTAGGGAGCCAATCATCTCATGAAACCAATCAAAAGAGGAGTGAACCAGGTCTGAAACAATCAAGGGGTAAAACTAGGTCAATGAGGAGAAATCAAAACAAGGAGTTTTGATTTGAGGTTATCTCCCCAGTGGAGTCGCCAGTTTTTGCTATAGGAAAATCTCCCTATGGACAAGTAGATTGCCTCAAAGAGCTTGACCCTAACTCTAAGATAGAAAATGCTTAACGTGGACACTGACTTCCTTTCAAATCTATCCAAACTAACACATGAGAAGGAAGGATAACAGAAGTACCTCTTTATCGACGTTTGTCCCTGCATGCTCCGAGTTGCACTCCGATCCTTTGCTCCTCACTGAGTTCTGCAGACAAACAAGATACGACCACTTCCTACTCTATTGATATTATCTTGAAAATAGAATTATCTATCAATGATAAGTTCATGTAACATCAAACACAAAATAGAAATAAACAGGCCAAGTGTGTCATATTAATGAGAATAACGACAACAGTACTTACAATCGTAGTTGTGAATGCGACAGCTTCGTCAATTCCCCTTCATCTAACCCTTGCCTGAAAGATCCACAACCTAGATAACAGTAGCTTCACTGATCACTCTCCTTTGGCTGACTATGTGTTTCCTACAGGATCATAGGTTTCATGCTAGCAGTTCCTCCTCCTTTCCACCATCATAGAGCCTGCTTATATAGGTTAAGAGGAGCTTAACCTCTTGAGTTATCTTTAGAACAAGTTGGGGAACTTCCTCCTCAGATCAGAGATCTCTTGATGAAACCAAGAATTCAAATACAACTGCCTCCTAATCTTGAAAGATCCTCCCCTTATTCTCCTCAACGGGCCAACTACTACCTCAGATTAGGCAGCGCTCCCTTAGAAGGGGCATCAGAGTGCTGGAGCGCTGCCTGAGAAGCTTAAGGGAAGTGCTAGTGCTCCAAAAGTGAGTAGTGCTCCTTCAGAAGGGCAGGAGAGCATTATAATGCTCCCTGATGCCTTGTAGGGGAGCGCCAACGCTCCTAAGGCTGATATAGGGGAGCACTCCCCCTCAAAACCTTTGTTTCAGAGCTCTCTTCAGGTGTTAAGAGTTCCTTGTCTTCAGTTAACCAATTCTTCTTCTTCAAACCAAGTACATGAGATGTTTTAAGTGTCTCTTTAGTGTCGTCGGCATGGCAGTATGCTTGAACATCGTTTGCAACACTTGTAACCAACTTGCGACACTTGCGAAAGTTGTAAGGAAGATGCGACACTTACGACAATTGAGAGGAACATGCGACACTTATCCATTTGAGTAATTTTGAAATGTAACACCCTCATCTGACAACTGCAAAGAACTCATGTCAATAACATGTGTAGGATAACTAATATAATGTCTCAAAAAAGATACATGAAAAATATCGTGCATACGCCTCAAGGAATTAGGTAAGGCTGGTCGATAGGCCATGGGCCCCTTTCTCTCCACAATCTCGAAAGGTCCCATGAACCTAGGAGAGAGTTTATCTCCCTTTCTAAACTTGATCGAACTCTTATGTGGTCTAACCCGCAAGAAGACTCGATCGCCAACCTCATAACTATAGTCAACACAGTGTGCATCGACATTACTCTTCTGTCGATCCTATGCTTCTTTAATCCTTTGTCTTATTGTTTGCATTTGCTCTTCCATTACTTGTATCACTTCTGGTCCCACCAGGACCCTATCCTCAAGTAGATCCCAACTCAAGGGAATCTGACACGGTCTCCTGTAAATAAACTCGAAAGGCGCCATCTTAATGGTGCCTTGGTAACTGTTGTTATAAGCGAATTCCATCAGTGGAAAGAATTCTTCCCAATGCTTTTGTTGGTCCATCACGTACATGCACAACATGTCCTCCAAGGTCTAGTTCATTTGTTCGATCTGCCCATCAGTCTCCAGGTGGTACGCAGTACTGAAGTTAATTTAGGTTCCCAAGGCCTCTTGGAAACTTGTCCAAAATTGTCCAGTAAACACCGATCCTCGATCGGATATAATCCTCTTAAGCACGCCATGCAGCCTCACAATCTAACTGATGAAAAATATAGCTATGTCAAGTGCCTAATACGTCGTACACACTAAAATATAGTGAGCACTCTTTGTTAGAGTGTCTACTACTACAAAAATCGAGTCATGTCTCCTTATCATCAGTGATAATCCAACAATAAAATCCATCGAAATAACCTCCCATTTTGATTATGGAATAGCGTGTGGCTATAGTAATCCTGTCAGATGTCTATGTTCAGCCTTCACTTGCTGACATTTTAGACATTGAGCCACGTAGTTGACTATATCTTCCTTCATTCCCTTCCAGAAGAAAAAGGGTTTAAGGTCTGCCCTCATCTTCGTGACTCCTGGGTGAGCCATGTAAACTGCTCTATGAGCCTCACTTAGGATCAACATCCTCAACTCGTCGTTCTACGGTATGTAAATATAATTTTTAAACCTCAATAAACCATCGTTATTAAATGAAAATCCTTCAAATATTGGTACCATCATTTTTGTTTGTCCGATAAAACCCTCAACCTCTTTGTACCAGTCATCGTCACATTGTAAAGTTAGAATCTTTTCACGTAGATTCATCTGAAGAGGTAGCACCAAAAAGATGCATGGTCTCTGACTCAATGCATCTGCCACTTGATTCACTGTTCCTTTTATGTAACTAATATTGAAGTCGTACTCACTAAGCAATTCTGACCAACGTCGTTGTCGTGCATTCAGGTCGCTTTGCGTAAAGATGTGTTGTATTCCACAGTGGTACATTTTTAGTTCAGACTTTCATCCAAGAAAGTAGTGTCTCCAAACCTTCAAGGCATAAATGATGGCTAACAATTCCAAGTCATGCGTTGTGTAGTTCTCTTCATGCCTTCTTAGTTTCCTTGAGATGTAAGTGATCGCTCTACTGTCTTGCATCAAGACTCCAAATAAGACTTACTTGGATGCGTCAGTGCATACCAGGAAGTCTGCTTCCATGTCAGGGATCTTTAGTATCGGTGTTGTTGTCAACATCTCCTTGAGCCTCCGAAATGATTCTGTGCATTTCTTGGTCCAAACAAAATTCCTGTTTTTCTTCTGCAATTCCGTGATCAGATTTGCTATCTTCGAAAATCCCTCGATGAAACTTCTATAGTATCCTACTAAACCCATGAAGCTACACACTTTTGGGACATTTGTCGATGCAGGCCATTCCATAATAGCCTCGACCTTGGTTGGATCCACGACGATACCTTCATCGGAGATGACATGCATTAAGTAGTGAATCTTCGATTGATAAAATGAGCATTTGGACAACTTCCAATACAATTTGTGCTCTCACAAACACTGTAGTACCAAGCGTAAGTGCTCATCATGCTCCTTCGTCATCCGAGAGTAAATCAAAATATCGTTAATGAATACTTAGAAAAACTTGTCTAAGTACTCACGGAACACCCCGTTCATCAAACTCATAAATACCCCTGGGGCATTTGTCAGTCCAAACAGTAAAATAGTAAAATCGTAATGTCCAAACCTTGTCTTAAAGGCAGTCTTAGGGACAACATCCTCCTTGATCCGTAACTAGTGATACCCTGGTCGCAAATCGATCTTTGAGAACACAGTCACACCCTTCATCTGATCGAATAGATCATCAATCCTCGGCAACGGATATTGATTATTGATCGTGGCCTTGTTCAATTTATGGTAGTCAATGCAGAGTCTCCATGATCGATCCTTCTTTCATATTAAAATAACAGGTACACCCCACGGTGACACACTTGGATGTATCAATCCTAGGTCCAATAATTCCTTCAGTTGCATTCTCAACTCCTGTAACTCTAGGGTCAACATCCAATAAGGTGTTCTCACTATCGGTTCAGTCCCTGATTTTAGGTCTATAGTAAACTCCAATTCCCTCTTTGGAGGCACCCCAGGTAACTCCTCCGAAAAGACATCTGCAAACTCTCTCACTACAGGAAGGTGTTCTAGACCTTCCTCTACTCCCTTCTAGTTTAACACAAGGATCGCATAAATCTTACATCCCTTGTGCATGCTCTTCCGAAGATGCAAGGAAGAGATGAACCTCAGGGAAACTCCCTGGTTCTGACCTACAATCACTCGTCTATGTCCTTCGTCATCGACCAAGATCAACCATTTCGTCTTGTAATTGAGTATCACCTCATGCAATTCCAACCAGTCCATACCGATCATGACGTCATAAGATCCTAATATCATGATGTACAGGTTGGCCTTGGTGACAAACTCTCCCAGGTTAATGATACAACCCATAACTTTTTCTCCAACCTTTTGTTTTCCTCCTGAGGTCATCTCTATGAAGCTAAACTCATCCTATTCAACTGCCTTTACGTTAATCCTTTTTAGTGTTGCACCATAAATGAAACTCTCGGTAGCACCGAGATCTATCAAAATACTGAGGGTCTGGTCAGCGATGGTACCTGTTGTCTCAAGCAAAGTCGACTGATGCTCTACCTAGTGGTTATTCACCGCTACATGAATCCAATGGGCCTTGCCCAAATCTCCCACGGTAATGGGTCCGACTTATCCAGATTCTCTAGTCCTCTCCACAGGGTAGTCACATTGGTAGTGTGGCTCCCCACACATCCAACACCCCTTCTTCGGTTCATTATTCCCAGTACCCGAAGTAGAATATGATGGCCCACTAGCCTAGAATCCTGGTTTGTTCTGTTGAACATGCCTAAAATGTTTCTACTACGGTCGACGCTACTACTGATGTTGTGGTCCCTGATAAGGTGTCTGTTGCTAAGGCATCGGTTGTCAAGGTATAGTGGAAGTGGGTCCTCTCTGGAAGCCAAAATATGTGAGCGTATGTCTAGTTGGTGTCTGGTACTGTTCTGCACCAGATGAAACCTACCCTGTCAGTCTCGCTAGAGTCCTGCTCTAACCCCTACTGATAAGATCCTCCTCTACTATGAGGTCCTTTTGGACGGCATCATGCAAGATTTGAGGCATCAAAATCCTAACCTTTGCATGTATGCTTCCATTAAGGATGAACACGAAGTTGTTGACCTTGAGTTTCTCAGTGTTAAGATGCGGAGCATACTGAAGCAACTCCGTAAAATTGGTCTCATACTCAGGCACTGTATGACTGCCCTGTCGTAAGGTGTTGAACTTGTTGAGCTAACGCTCAATGAATTCCTCTGATAGGTATCTCTCTCGGAACCATTCCTCAAAAAGTTCCCATGAAACATCTTTGATGACCATGTTCATCTATAGTAGGAGTGTCTTCCACCATAGAAGAGTGCTTCCTTTTAGTTGGAAGACCGCCATGTGGACCTTCATGTTGGAGGTATAATCGCGAAGTGCAAAGCACATTTCCATATTCTCTAACCATGCCTCGATGACTGTGTCATCTGGGGCACCAAAGAACTCAGGAAATTTGACCTTCTCGAGTTCACGGTGAATGCTACCTGTACCAATCGGAGCGCATGGTGGACCCTTAGGGGGTGCCAGCACCCTGGCCTCATCTATGTCCAAACGACTGATCAGTGCCTCAGACATGCACTAAAAAAATATCATCATTCCAACCACATCACCAACTGCTATTTGCTCCTGTTCGACAACCTGTTCGTCTCCCTGGGGGTTAGACTCCTCAAATGTGGATGCTACTAGAGGTGTCACACCTCCTCCCCTAGCACCCCGTCGTCTGCCTCCGCAACGTCCTCTAACCATGATTACCTACATGAATATAGGTCAACTTAATTAGCAACATCATAATCAAATCACATCAATGAAAGCCGTAGCGATCCCAAGTTGCGGGTTGAGCCCGCTCTGATACCATATGTATCATCCCAATCATTACGACAATAAGAGAAACAACTTTTTTTTTTTTCGTGAGTTAAGAGGCAAGAAGGTGATGACGACAACAGTTTAATCACACCACTGACGATGAAATCTAGCATGAAGTCCATGCAACAGGTTACTATGACACCAGACACCGGCTCAAGACAACTGGCAAAACATGTGCAATAACAAGGAGGATGATTACCCTTTCGACACAAACATGACCACACCTACTGATGCAGGAGCATCCCTCACAACAAGCGAAACCAACATGGAAGAAGGAAGCCAGCTGGAAGATGTCCAGCACAAGTTTTTGAATTTTAAATTATCTCTTGAAGTTTATGTGCTAAATATAAATGAGATCATTTAATTTAAGCACCTTGGGAAAAATGTAACCAGACCTTGAGCCATACGCTCTCATCTGAGATAGACAGAGGCATTCATAGTAGTAGTTGAAGGTAGATAGAATTGAATTCTTAGATTAGATAGTTCTCGAAAGAAGAGGGAAAACCAAATATAGACACCCTCATTTGTATCATTGTGAGTTAGTTCAATTGAGAAATAGGAGAAGAAGAACAGAGAGAGCATAGGAGAATAGCAAATAGTTGAAAAGAACACCCATGTACAAATCTTGAATTAATAGAAGAAATTGATTCAGATTCATGGTTGTTGTGTTATTCTCTGTATATGTGTGATTGAATGCTCTAACTATGAATATTACTTCCTTTTATGCATTTGTTGTTATGTGTGTGTATGACTTCATGTGAAGCGATTGAAGTCTGATAGGAAGTGAGGTGAGTAACAATTGTTTCTCTTTGAGCAAGGATTCCTGCAAGGAGTGCAGTTGAGTCATCCGCAAGGAGTGCGTTGACAGAAGGCTTGGGAGTTAAACTATTGTTCTCAATTCGCTTAGAAGTGAACGCGAGTTGTTGAAGCCATGCAAGGAGTGTGCAGGCTAAAGAGAGTCTCAGTTGTGAACTGAGCAGAAGTACCGAAGGACTTATGCTAGGGAATAAGCAGAGTCAAAAGAAGCTCGAACAGTCGAACTGTTCGCAGACTTGCTGCAAAGAGTGCGCGCAAGGAATCTCATTGAGGTTGAAGTAATATAGCAAAGCTCAGGAGGGATAGACCTCTAAGTCACTGAAGATTTAGCGTAGACTCGTGTGACTGACGTCGGGGAGAGACGTTGCAGGTTGATGAAAAAGGCGAAGGAATCTCGTGGAGAGATACTCCTTTTCATCTCGTGGGTTATACAAGGAGGTGAACGGACGGTCGAAATCTTCTGAAGAGATTTCACGAGATTCTGAGGATCATTGGATCTTTCAGAAGTGCAAGGAGGTTACGGCGAGAAGATTTCGAAGAGATTGAAAGTTCAGGAGAGGTAGGTCCATTGATTTCTTATCATAGGAGCCATAGGATCTACACGTGATATCGTGTATCAGAGACTCGGAAGCTAAAGCCCCAAAGATTGTGCAGCCAGAGCAGTAAGATCGCGAGATGCGATAAGATCAGAGTCGTTCATTGTGGAGGACGCGTGTCAAGAGATTCTCATCTCGCAGACTCAGGCATTGGAGGAGCGAAAAGGAAGTCATTCGACTACATGAGTGGTGAAGTAGCGAGGGATTTGTCGTCGTCCATCTGAAGGGACAGGTGTCAAGGATCGAGAGATCTCACTATCTCGGGAGCTCGCAGAGTGAACGCCAAAGTGTTTGGCAACAAAAGTTGCGATATGCGAGGTCATGAGGCAAAGAAGTAGCAAGAGGTTGTGAGTCGTCCATCTGCGTAGGACAAGTGGCAAAGATTGGGAAGCCTCGCGAACTCGGGAGTTCGCTGGTTGAAAACCCAAGTATTGGGTACTCCAAGTCACGAGTGGCGAAGCGGCGAGACATTTGGAGCAATCCATATGAGGGGACAGGTGGCAGAGATAGGTGATCTCACGAAATCAAGAGTTCACAGGGTAAGGACCCAAGTATTGGGTGTGCAAAGTCGCGAGGTGTGAGGATGCAAGGCGACGAAGGAGCGAGGAGATCATAGTCGTCCATCGAAGGAGGATGGGTGGCAAGAGATCGATGGATCTCACAAGCTTGGGAGCTCGCAGGTTGAGAGTCTAACATTTGGGTACTCCAAGTCACGAGGTCACAAGGAAGCGAGAGGAGGATAGCCGTTGGATCCGTAGCAGAGGAGAACCGTTGGATCTGGGCGAGGGATCGTATCTCGAAACCTCGCAAGAAAATGTTCAAGAATTCGGGCATGGGGATCGCTAGGTTGCGAGATAGAGATATCCTGACAGCTGGAGCAGTGTGGGCCATAGCGGGGCATGAGTGGAGTATAGGTGGCACCAAGGGACACCGAGTCATGAAGTGCGAGAAGTGAGACTCATGTGGACGCCGATTCGCGAAGCGCCGAGGAGCCGAGATTCTAGTGGATGCGTGGCGCAGCATAAGGTGGGACCGCACATCTTGGGGACTGGTAGACTAGGAGGGTGAAAACTTGACGGTTCAACTGGTGAGGTCACAAGGTTGCGAGGTTGCGAAGTTGCGAGAGGTGATAACATTAAAACTAACCCACAGTTTCACATGGAGTAAGCTATACCCGTATCGCCAACTCGGGTATCGCGAGATTTGCGAGGAAAGACTGGAGGCTTAAGTCACGAACTCACGAGATAGCGAGATTCAACTGATCTCCTGGTAATAAAGGGGAGACCTTGGGGAAAGGTTTTTGTGGGTGTAGATTTCCCGATAGGGAGATAGAAGAACCTTCGAGTTCTTTTGGTGGAGAAGAAAAAGGTCCTATGCAAGGATGTGCCTGCTCGTGCAAGCGCGCCCCTGCATCAAAGTGGTATCAGAGCATAGAACAGCTTCTTTGCTTTCTATAGCAGAGAAAAGAAAATTTCACCATGCCGTCGAGAAGGGAAAGACAATCACCTGATCCATAGGACAGGGATGTGAGAAGAAGAGGGAGACAAGCATAGAATCTAGAAATGGAAAGGCAGATACGTGATCTCCGAGCGAGATTAGAAGATATGGAAGAAGTGCAGAGATGCACAGCAAATGCTGGAGATATGAGTGACTCTGAAGGTGAAATTGAAGTTGAACAACAGGAAGAAGTTGTAGTCGAAGATGCAGCCAATGAGCATTTAATTAAGGCTATCGCTCGGATGAGTTCGAAAACAAAAATGGACATTCCAGCTTATGAAGGGATTTTGGATGCAGAAGAGCTGCTAGATTGGATTAGAGCTCTTGACACTTACTTCGATTATGAAGATATCGAAGATGCTAAGAAGGTCAGACATTTCGTCACAAGATTAAAAGGACATGCAGCCTTGTGGTGGGATGAACTGCAAGCTGATAGGCGTTTCCAAGGCAAGCAGAAGATTAAGAGCTGGGACAGAATGATTGCAAAGATGAAGGCAAAATTCATTCCCAGGGATTATCAAATTTCTCTGTCCAGGAGGATGAAAAACCTGAGACAGAAGCTAATGACAGTAAAGGAGTATACTGAGGAATTTTACAGGTTGAATATCAGAGCAGGTCATCACGAAAGAAATGACAAAAAAGTGGCCAGGTATCTGAATGGCCTGAGGTATGAAATTCAGGATGAATTAAATTTGACAACCATATGAACTGTGGAGGATGCTTACCAATTGGCTCTAAAAGCTGAGGAGAAGCTAAGCCGTAAACAAAGTCAGAGTGGTAGAGGTAGAAGTCAGCCCAAAGGCAAAGCAATTGCCCAAGATAAATACCAAAAGCCCAGGGAGGACTGGAAGAAACCTCAGGAAAAGGTTGAAAGAGGTGGAACCTCACAGAGAAGGCCATATGCTAAGAAGCGAGGACAACAATTTGAACAAAAAGGAGGATATGCTGATAATAATAGGTTTCCTCGTACTAGAAGTAGAGGAAGAGGAAGAGGCGGAGTAATCACATGCTTCACGTGTGGAAAGAATGGACACAAGTCATTTGAATGTCCAGAAAAAAAGAAAGAAACTGGAGAGACTCACATCGCCGAGGCACAAAGGCGAGATGTTGAGGCAGAGCACGCTGAAGGTGGAAGATCGTTGGTGATGCGAAAATTCATTTTGATTCCAGAGAAGGAGATGGAGAACTCAGCGTAGAGAAACAGTCTTTTTAGGACTTCTTGCAAGACCAAGGATAGAGTATGCAAAGTCATCGTGGACAGTGGAAGCACCGATAATCTTGTTTCAACCAATATGGTAGAAAAACTGGAGCTGGAGACAAGTGATCATCCAAGTCCATACAAAGTTTCATGGCTACAGAAGGGACATCAGGTAAATATCACTAAAAAGTGCTTAATTGACATCAAGATAGGAGGATACAATCATAAAATTTTATGTGATGTTATTCCTATGGATGTTTGTCATTTATTGCGGGGTAGACCATGGCAATATGATAGAAACGTAGTTCATGATGGGAGGATGAATACATATACCTTGAAGAAGAATGGAAGGACTCACATGTTGTGTCCAATTGAAGATAAAGGGGTGAAGCCAGAGGTGAACAACAGAGTACTTCTCATGAGTGGGAAGGAACTTCTTATAGAAGTTAAGAAGGAGGATCCACAATTCTTTGTGGTCAGAAAGCCGAGGATTGTTCTGACTAACACAAGAGTGGATGATTTGCTAGAGGAAGTTCAGGAACTACTGGAAGAGTTCGCTGATATTGTGGTGGACGAATTACCTCGTTCATTTCCACTGATGAGGAGTGTGAGTCATCAGATAGACCTCATACCAGGAGCTAGTTTACCAAACAAAGTTGCGTACAGATTGACGTCGCAAGAGAATGAGGAAGTTAAAAGATAGGTCCAGGAGTTGTTGGAAAAAGGATTGGTCAGGGAAAGCTTGAGTCCATGTGTTGTTCCAACAGTACTTAGTCCGAAGAAAGACGAAGGATGGAGGATGTGCACTGATTCAAGAGCCATCAACAAGATAACTATCAGGTATAGATTCCGATTGCCAAGAATGGATGATCTGATGGATTGCTTAAGTGGGGCAAAAAAAATTTCAAAGATAGATTTGAAGAGTGGATATCATCAGATTCGTATGAGAGAAGGTGATGAATGGAAAAAAACATTCAAGACAAATGAAGGTTTGTATGAATGGCTTGTCATACCGTTTGGTTTGACAAATGCACCAAGTACCTTTATGAGGTTGATGAATGAAGTACTGAAGGATTTCATCAGAAAATTTGTCATCGTGTATCTGGATGACATATTGGTTTTCAGCAAGACAAAGGCTGAACATCTAAAGCATTTGGCTATTGTGATGAAGAGATTACAACAGGAGAAGCTGTTGATAAACATGAAGAAGTCCTCATTCATGAAGACAGAACTCATTTATTTGGGGTTTGTCATATCTGCAAATGAATTGAGGATGGATCCAGATAAGGTGGAGGTAATCAAGAATTGGCCATCACTAAGGAATGTATTTGAGGTGAGGAGTTTTCATGGACTGGCTAGTTTCTACTGAAAATTCATCAGGAATTTCAGTGGGATTAGTGTAGCAATGATGGATACAATCAAGAAAAGACATAAATCTTTTCACTGGACTGAAGAGGCTGAGAAGAGTTTCAATTTGTTGAAACAAAAGATTACAGAGAAACCAATTTTGGTGTTGCTAGATTTTCAGAAGACATTTCAGGTGAAATGTGATGCAAGTGGCTTTGCCATAGGAGCGGTCTTGAGTCAGGAAGATAGGATGATTGCATATTCTAGCGAGAAGTTGAACGAGGCAAAAGAGAATAACCACACATATGATAAAGAATTCTATGCCATCATACAGGCATTGAAGAAATGGAGGCACTATTTGATTCCAAAGGAATTTGTTTTATATAGTGATAACCATGCATTACAATTTGTGACTCAGCAGGAAAAGTTGAATCAGAGGCATGTTAAATGGGTAGAATACATGCAAAATTTCACTTTTGTAATAAAGCATATTTCTGGTACTGCTAACAAAGTTGATGATGCTTTGAGTAGGAAGTGTTTGTTGTTGTAGGAGTTCAAAGTCAGGATGTTAGGATTTGATAATATTAAGGACATGTACGCAGATGATTCAGATTTTAAGGAAGCTTATGAGGCAGCTGAGAATCTAGTTCTCAGAGACAGAAGTCAGTGGATAGATTATGTGATCCAAGATGGATTGTTGTTCAAAGGCAATCAACTGTGTATTCCGAATTGCTCCATGAGGGAGAACTTGTTGAAAGAGAAGCACAGTGGTGGATTAGTAGGACATTTTGGCCATGATAAGACATTTGCAAAGCTGAGCAAGTCATACTTTTGGCCAGGGATGCGGTCAAAAGTCAAGAAGTTTGTTGACAGATGTAGAAATTGCCAGCATTCAAAAGGAAGAAAGCAGAATGCAGGATTTTAGTAGCCATTACCCATACCTGAGAGGCCATGGGATGAAATTAGCATGGATTTTGTTTTAGGATTGCCAAGGACACAAAGAGGTGTTGATTCAATCTTTGTGGTGGTGGACAGGTTTTCTAATATGGCACAATTCATTCCATGCCAGAAGACTAGTGATGCGACCCACATCGCAAATTTGTTTTTCAAAGAGATTGTTCAACTCCATGGACTGCTGAAAAGTATAGCTTTAGACAGAGACACAAAATTCATAGGGCATTTTTGGAGAAAATTGTGGAAGAAGATGGGGACCAATTTGATGTTTAGTTCTTCTTATCATCCTCAGATGGATGGGTAGACAGAAGTGGTCAACAAGAGTCTAGGAGATTTGTTGAGGAGCTTGGTGACAGAGCACCATAGCAGTTGGGATAGCATATTACCACAAGCAGAGTTCACATACAATGATTCAATGAACAGGAGCACAGGAAAAATTCCATTCCAGATTGTATATGGAATGCAGCCAAGAGGAGTTTCTGAATTGAGGGATTCAGAACAGACTGATACTAGCAGTGCTAGTGCAGGAGAATTGGCTGAAGCGATGAAGGAACTTCACAGTCAGGTGAAGGAGCGACTGTTGAAGTCAAGTCAAGAGTACAAGTGCAAAGAAGATCAACATCGGAGACAACTTCAGTTTGAGGTTGGTGATCTGGTCCTGGCACATTTGAGGAAGGAAAGGTTCCCGAGAGGAACATATAACAAACTGAAGACGAAGAAAATTGGGCCATGCAGGGTCTTGAAGAAGATGGGACAGAATGCTTATGAAATTGAGTTACCAGAGGGCATTGGAATATCTCTGCTATTTAATGTTTCGGATTTATATCCATATAAACTGTCAGGCTGCTATATTAAAGAATTTAATGACCTAAAAACACTGAATTGTCAAACCAGGGTAAGTAAACTTATAGTTGCTACACTGTATGTGCGAGTAAGATTCTAATTCCTATCTAAAGACTATTCTTAGAAGAAAACACAAACTCACTCTTAGAAACTGAATCCTAATGACTATCTTGAAACTTATCATCTCCTATTTAATTCATCAACAGAAAACAGTTCTATTCTTAAGTGCAAGTGCTTCTATTTCTACTCTAATGTGATTTTACAAGACTATCTACCACTATCTTTAATCATCTAATCATCACTATTTCTATCGAATCCATAACAGAAAGAGTGTTTCCTAAAATTATTTTAATCTAAGCATCGAAAATAAATTTAAATCTATCCACAGGAGAACAAAGAAATATCCTACTTACCCTACTAGTACCGGAAGCTTCCTCTAATTCAATTGCAACCTAACTATCCTAACTAAGCAGAGTAACCTAACTATCTAACAAAGCAGAGTAACCTAACTATCCTAACCAAAACAAAGTAAATTCAAACTCTAAGTTACATTCAGATTGAAAACTGGAATCAAAGAAAACCTAGTTCATGCTCTAAACTCTACAGGAATCAACCATGCTTTCAACACTCATCAACGTAGAAGATATTAATATGATGGAAATGATACAGTTGAAGAATAATTAAGCAAGAATCTGAACAAGTTAATTCCCAAACTCCAATAAGCTAACATGCATGCAAATACTAAGATACTGAAATAAACTAAATCTAATGCAGAGAAAAGCAGCGACTTGAACTTGTTGGCGGGCCCAACCAAGAGGTGCAATCGCCGAAAGGAAAACCATAACTACTCAAATCATTCTACACAAACACTGTCCATGCTTCACGCTCCATTTACTTAGAAAAATAACTCAAATCATATGATAGCAAAGTAACATAACGCAAAGGCAGATTTTATTAACAGAAATGTGTATCATAACATAACATAACCAACGTTTCTTAGGAGTTATCCTCTGGTTATATAGATCCTCCTCAAAAAGAGTTTAAAGCAAAAATACATTAATTCAAACGGATCCCAGATCCGAAAATAACTCGAAATTAGTTAAAAAATGGTCTTCACATCTTCGTGACATGCAGTGTCACGAAGTGTGAGTCATGAAGTATTAACAACTCAGCTCTATAATTTCGCCTTGAATCAGCATATGAGTGATGACTCAATCTATCATGTAAATCGCACTATCTACCACTCTGGCTATATCGCGCGGATCTTTAGCAGCTTCGTTGGTATCTCCATGGGGTGCGAGCTGGTACCTGGTACTGGTAAATCCTGTTTCAAATAGAAATAGTACCTAACTCAAGCCACATTAATTTCAATATTAATTTAAAGTATCAAAATACATAAAAATAACTTGAAACGTAAAAATACCTTGAGTAGCCCCATTGAGTGGTAAAGAGATGTCAACTGTGTCATAACAGGGCCAGAAGGGGTGGTACTGGGTATGGAAATGGAGGTCTTTGTGATATAATATAGGCAAAAACATGGTCAAAACTGGAGACCAACATGCCCCCAAGCTGAAGTCTTTGTCTGTCCTCAGGCAAAAAAAAAAGTCAAAGACTGATAGAAATCAGAGCGTTGCAGCAGCTGCAACCAACATTTGTAACCTCTCCTGTTTCTTCATATTTCTGATTTCTTTCTTGAGGACTTGGTTGATTATAATATGCTTTCTGGCAGTCTTCTGTAGTTTCATGTTCCTTTGGAAAAGACCCTTATTCTTTTGTTTTAATCTTTCAATTTTGGACAAGAGATGAGTTACCCTGACTTTCATGAGTTCATTCTCTGTCTTGATATGTCGGTCCAATATAGTGTACTCATGTAGCTTCTCTTTCAATCTATTATTCCTGCTTTCTAGTTTGGCTACCATTGGTCTCAAGGATTGACTGGAGGAAAGTTCACAATAAGATTCAAATGTTTTATCATGTCCTGGTTGTGGTTGAAGACTAGATGCGTGAGTGAACTCATCTGGACTTTGATCATGGGTGTCAACTGGATCGGAATTATGATCTGGACTGAGTTCAAAAGTGAACTCATCTGGACTTCATTCATAGGTTTCAATTGGATCGGGATTATCAACTGGGCTAGGTTCAGGAGTGAACTCTCTTTGTATCCGAGCAGGGGTATCTGTTGGTACTCGAATTGGCTCGTTCTACTCAATTCCTTTGAGCACAATAGCCTGTCGATCCACTTTACGGGCTTTTCGAATTAATTGGGACAGATTCCAAGTCATTTCAGAGGGCTCTGGAGCCTCCTCATGATCATCTACACTTTTTAACCTCTCTTGTGGTGGGTAACTGGGAACAGAGTTATCCATATCTGACAATGTGCTTTTACATTTTCATTTTGGATTTCTCCTAGGTTTGTCAGTCAACTCTACCAGTTCTTCCACATCAATAATGTTCACAGCAGCTAGGGAAGAATTCGGGATTTCAACATTTGTCTCTGTAGGAGTAGTGTTATTCACAGTTTCATAATTGGTTTCCACTCCATCAGACCCGTGGGCATCAAATGAATGTTCTGAATCAGGTTTTCTAGCACTGGCTTCAATTGTGCTATCAGGTATGTGCTTAGGGTCATCACAGAATTTGTTCGGGGTTTTAACCCTCTTTTTCCTAGAGTTCATCTTCTTTTGTGGGGGAGCAGGCTTAACACTTCTATCTTTAGACTTGTCAGAGGCTAGGGTTTTTACAGTGAACATATCCCAAGTTTCTTGCTTCTTGGACAGTGTAGACTTAATCAATATCTTAACAAGACCAAAATGAAATAGACTTCCTCGAAAATCTTTGGCCTTTCGGACCTGTTCCTCCATCTTCTTTAAACTTTTCAACAGAAAGAAGGGTATGTTTAGTAGATGATTACCTTTGAAATGTAGCAGGATTCGGGCATGGCAGGGAAATATGATTGTATATCGTCCTTCACACGTGAGGTAACGTTGGAGGATGGCTAACAACTAAGCCCACTGTGGTTCTAACCATGACCGCGATGTCCCCTTTGACCACTGTGTTTCCCGGTACTGTGGTTTCAAAAGCTGCGTGCAGAGCTTCTTCTCAATAGGCTGACCCTTTGTCCATCTCTGACCAGTGGTGGGCAGTTGAATTGCTTCTGAAATAAATTTTTCTGTGAATTCGAACTCGAGCTCGCCCACTTTAGCGAACCCACCCTGAAAATGTAGAGCAAACTAAAGTGTAATTGCATCATTATATCCATCGAATTTCTTAAGAAACGGCTCCCATCCTGCTTTCCGAAAAATGTATCTGGTTGCCTCATACTTCGGAAGGGCCTCTAAGTCTGCATATGTCTCCGGTTCATGGCGATTTGCCACCATGGTTCCACTTGATATCACAGGGAAGGTCTATAAGTGAGCAGCAAAATTTAGATGAAGGCGACGAAGGAAGAGAATGTGATGAAGGAAGTAGTCGGGAGGAAAATCATAGGAGAACATTTGAATTGTCGTGCGAATCGATAGGGTGTCGGAAAATGATGATAGTCATACATGAGTGCAGAGTGTTATCATATACGAGTCAAGTCGAACTCAGCTCCGGTAATGTTGTGCATTTTCATGATATGAAATGTCAAGGTGGGTTGGTTCATTAGGTACAGGTCATGGGTATGATGAAATATTATGGAGTAAACAAGGCATCCTTAGTTCAAACTATTAATATGTAAATTAATATAGTAAATCAACATGAACTAAGCATACCCGAGTTAAATTACCTATCCCCTTTGTTATGCAATACTTGCTGTAGAATTTTTCTTTTGAAGTCAAGTCTGGATCTGAAGGGCGCGAAAATTGTAATTGCTCTTGTATTTCTGATGACCACTGTAGCTGATGAATTCTGTGTTGGTACTGACTGGTACTGATGAAACAATCAGGAATCTGCAGATAAATTTGAACCAATAATATCCTACTGAGAAAAACTTCCTGTTTATAACAGCAAATTATCTGATGATGATCCCTGAACCTGGCTTTTGTTCTGTCTTGAAAAAGATCAACTGAAATCATGTCTTCAACAGCTTCAAAGCTTTACCCATGGTACAATTCTGATTTGTGTGAATGGATGTTCTGGAGTTGAACACAAACAGAAATCATCGGATTACCGGCCATTAATGAATGTCGTTAACCGATGCGAGATGACCCACCAGTGATGTCAATGGGCCTCAAGGTACCTATAGCACATCCTAGAAGGTACGAATAGAGGTGTTGGTGTCGAGTCACCTGTAGGATCTATCAAACAAGAGACATTGGTGTATTCCTAGGGTTGTTAGCAAGGACATCTTCCATTGAGGCATGCAGAGTCCAGGGTGCTAAATAATCTCTAATCTCTGCTCCAGATAAGGTGCTGATTTCGATGGAGTGAGATTTGTTGGAAGGTGGACCTTAACGTATTCCACATCATCCAACGCGAGTGCAGATAGAAATCTTGCAGACATAATTTTTTTTGGAACAGTAATCACTTACTTGTGGATTTTATGAACCCAAGTTAGTACATGCTCATTGCTTCCTCATGTTTGGAGAGTCTGAGGAAATGCTAAAAGAAGACTCTAAGGGGGTTTATTTCCCATAATAATTCACCAGGTCTGGTAAAGAATAATCCTTCCTGTTAAATGCCCCTTTCATACTTTAATGAGAAATCAAAGGGAGCAAACAATCTCAAATTTATTTGTTTCAAAACAAGTCAGTTATATTGATAAGAAAATCTCATGAAATAAAATAGTCTTACCTTCTTACCTGTTGTGAGAGAGTGATAAAGTTTATTTCTGTACTTGCTCTGAAAAACCTGTAAAACTGAAACAAAACATCAACATATCCAAAAAAAGAAGAAAAGAAATGTTTTTTTATATTATTTGATTTTTTTTTTATTTTCTGCTAAAAATCTATTATTTATAGAATTTTAAAACAGTATGAATGATCAAAAATCAGTAGGAGGAGAAGACTCTTCTCCCACTATCTTTAGTTATGTTTGCTTGGCCACTTCTTGTAAGAAATCATGTTTTGACAAGGGTTTATTGTACACTTTCAATCGATGTCCATTCACTACAAAGGAATTCTGAGAATCATCTATGGTTTTAATCCTGACAGAACCATTATCAAAAACAGTTTCTACTTCATAAGGTCCCAACCATCTTGTTGTAAGTTTCCCTTTGAAAGTTTTGTATTTGGAATCGAAAAGTAGTGCCCAATCCCCTAGTTGAAAATGCTTTTTCTTGATGTA
>JZKD02S0244817.1:411586-422164 GCA_000966675.3 Picea glauca
TTAGATTTTTGAAGGGTATAGGTAAATCTTTCTAGAAAATCCTCAAGGCTTTCTTCATCTTGTTGTTGCATTTTGAAGATGTCATTCCAGGAATCCTTGGTTCTGCAATAGTCCTGGTACTTCTTTAAAAATTTTGCCTTCATATCTTCCCAATATCTAATGTTGTATTCTCCTAAACTCATGAACCAACGTAATGCAGAATCTTTCAGGGTGGCAGGAAATAATTTCAGTTTATGTGCATCCTGGAGATAGTTATAACTCATGCACAGGATGTCGAACTCAAAAAGAAAGACATCTGGGTCTTCACTATTTTTCCCATGGAAGGTTGGTAATGTTGAAAGTGGAATATTTTTCATATTGACATCCTAAACTAAATCCAAAATAGGAAACCCAAAGGTGACGTCTGGTGTTAACTCATTCCTTGCTTGTTCTTCACCTTCATTTTCAATATGAAGTTCCCCATGTAAGTCTCTCCCTCTTTCTCCCATGTTAAAAGGATTACCAAGAATTGTATATGCAATCCGATCTTTCTTTGGTGAGGTTGTGAAATCCCACCTTTCTGTATTCTTTTTGTCAGAAGTGTTATCTCCTATCGGTTCTTTTGAGGATCCTGTGGCCTTTGATTCCACAGTTGCAGTTGTTATCTGTGAAACTACAGAGTTAGGGTTCCCGAGAAGAGCGTGTATTTTCTCTGGATCAACTGTGTCATCCAGGTTTGGATCACCGGTATTTTGATTTTGTTGATGTATGGTGTTTCCTGGTTCTCGGTTTTGTTCTATGGTTTCCTCAGCCAGAATTTTAGTCTCAGTTTCTATCGCTTTTTGGGTGGAGGTTTCTTCTTTTTGTTGTTTTATATTTCTCCTAAATCTACCTCTATGATCTCTATTTCTCATGAAGTCATGCTAAATGGAAGGGAAAAACTAAGATTGAGTTTCAGAGTACCTGTGATAACTGATATGTCGGTTTTCACCCCTTTGTTTCCACAGCTCCTCTTACTATCAACCTACTAACATACCACACCAAACTAAGTGCATTCTAAAACTAATCAAGACAACTATCTAACTTACCTTTTAAACATCTCCCTGACAACGGCGCCAAAAATGTCAGGCTGCTATATTAAAGAATTTAATGACCTGAAAACACTGAATTGTCAAACCAGGGTAAGTAAACTTAGAGCTGCTACACTGTATGTGTGGGTAAGATTCTAATTCCTATCTAAAGACTATTCTTGGAAGAAAACACAAACTCACTCTTAGAAACCGAATCCTAATGACTATCTTGAAACTTATCATCTCCTATTTAATTCATCAACAGAAAATAGTTCTATGCTTAAGTGCAAGTGCTTCTATTTCTACTCTAATGTGATTTCACAAGACTATCTACCACTATATTTAATCATCTAATCATCACTATTTCTATTGAAGCCATAACAGAAAGAGTGTTTCCTAAAATTCTTTTAATCTAAGCATCGAAAATAAATTTAAATCTATCCACAGGAGAACAAAGAAATATCCTACTTACCCTACTGGTACTGGAAGCTTCCTCTAATTCAATTGCAACCTAACTATCCTAACTAAGCAGAGTAACCTAACTATCTAACAACGCAGAGTAACCTAACTATCCTAACCAAAACAAAGTAAATTCAAAATCTAAGTTACGTTCAGATTGAAAACTGGAATCAAAGCAAACCTAGTTCATGCTCTAAACTCTACAGGAATCAACCATGCTTTCAACACTCATCAACGTAGAAGATATTAATATGATGGAAACGATACAGTTGAAGAATAATTAAGCAATAATCTGAACAAGTTAATTCCCAAACTCCAATAAGCTAACATGCATGCAAATACTAAGATACTGAAATAAACTAAATCTAATGTAGAGAAAAGCAGTGACTTGAACCTGTTGGCGGGCCCAACCAAGAGGTGCAATCGCCGAAAGGAAAACCAGAACTACTCAAATCATTCTATGCAAACATTGTCCATGCTTCACACTCCATTTACTTAGAAAAATAACTCAAATCATATGACAACAAAGTAACATAACACAAAGGCAGATTGTATTAATAGAAATGTGTATCATAACATAACATAACCAACGTTTCTTAGGAGTGATCCTCTGGTTATATAGATCCTCCTCAAAAAGAGTTTAAAGCAAAAATACATTCATTCAAACGGATCCCTGATCCGAAAATAACTTGAAATCAGTTAAAAAATGGTCTTCACATCTTCGTGACACGTAGTGTCACGAAGTTTGAGTCATGAAGTATTAACAACTCAGTTCTATAATTTCGCCTTGAATCAGCATATGAGTTATGACTCAATCTATCATGTAAATCGCACTATATACCACTCTGGCCATATCGCGCAGATCTTTAGCAGCTTCGTTGGTATCTCCACGGGGTGTGAGCTGGTACCTGGTACTGGCAAATCCTGTTTCAAATAGAAATAGTACCTAACTCAAGCCACATTAGTTTCAATATTAATTTAAAGTATCAAAATACATAAAAATAACTTGAAACATAAAAATACCTTGAGTAGCCCCATTGAGTGGTAAAGAGATTTCAACTGTGTCATAACAGGGCCAGAAGGGGTGGTACTGGGTATGGAAATGGAGGTCTTTGTGATATAATATAGGCAAAAACATGGTCAAAACTGGAGACCAACATAAAGATGATGAAGCAGAAGCAGAAGGTGATGATCAACCATATATCCAGTGGTAGAAACAGATGCTAGTTGCAGAGAAGCCACAGATGGAGAAGATACTGAATAAAAGAGTGGGTAAGAAAACCATAAGGAAAGAATATTTTGAATATTTGGTCAAGTGGAAAGGTCATCCAATTGAAGATGCCAGTTGGGAGACTGAAGCAGAAATTCGGAAGCATGGACATACCATGCAAGAGCTCATGGACAGGAGCCCATGCAAATTTTCAAGTGAGGGAGTATGATGCAGGAGCATCCCTCACAACAAGCGAAACCAATGTGGAAGAAGGAAGCCAACTAGAAGATGTCCAGCACAAGTTTTTGAATTTTAAATTATTTCTTGAATTTGATGTGCTAAATATAAATGAGATCATTTAATTTAAGCGCCTTGGGAAAAATGTAATCAGACCTCGAGCCATACGCTCTCGTCTGAGATAGACAGAGGCATTTATAGTAGTAGTTGAAGGTATATAGAATTGAATTCTTAGATTAGATAGTTCTTGAAAGAAGAGGGAAAACCAAATATAGACACCCTCATTTGTATCATTGTGAGTTAGTTCAATTGAGCAACAGGAGAAGAAGAATAGAGAGAGCATAGGAGAATAGCAGATAGCTGAAAAGAACACCGATGTACAAATCTTGAATTAATAGAAGAAATTGATTCAGATTCATGGCTGTTGTGTTATTCTCTGTATATGTGTGATTGAATGCTCTACCTATGAATATTACTTCCTGTTATGCATTTGTTGTTATGCATTTGTATGACTTCATGTGAAGCGATTGAAGTCTGATAGGAAGTGAGGTGAGTAACAATTGTTTCTCTTTGAGAAAGGATTCCTGCAAGGAGTGCAGTTGAGTCGTTTGCAAGGAGTGCGTTGACAGAAGGCTCAGGAGTTAAACTCTTGTTCTCAATTTGCTTAGAAGTGAACGTGAGTTGCTGAAGCCGTGCAAGAAGTGCGCAGGCTAAAGAGAGTCCCAGTCGTGAACTGAGCAGAAGTACCAAAGGACTGCTGCTAGGGCATAAGCAGAGTCAAACGAAGCTCGAACAGTCAAAGTGTTCGCAGGCTTACCGCAAAGAGTGCACGCAAGGAATCTCATTGAGGTTGAAGTAATCTAGCAAAGCTCAGGAGGGATAGACCTCTGAGTCGCTGAAGATTTAGTGTAGACTTTGGTGACTAAAGTTGGGGAGAGACGTCACAGGTTGACGAAAACGGCAGAGGAATCTCGTGGAGAGATACTCCTTTTCATCTCGTGGGTTATACAAGGAGGTGAATGGATGGTAAAAATCTTCTGAAGAGATTTCACGAGATTCTGAGGATCGTTGGATCTTGCAAAAGTGCAAGGAGGTTACGGCGAGAAGATTTCGAAGAGATCCAAAGTTCAGGAGAGGTAGGGTCATTGATTTCAAGTCATAGGAGCCGTAGGATCTACATGTGATATCGTGTATCAGAGACTCGGAAGCTGAAGCCCCAAATATTGTGTAGCCAAAGCAGCGAGATCGCGAGACGCGATAAGATCAGAGCCGTTCATTGTGGAGGACGCGTGTCAAGAGATTTTCATCTCGCAGACTCAGGCTTTGGAGCAGAGAAAAGGAAGTCATTCGACTACACGAGTGGCGAAGTAGCGAGGGATTTGTAGCCGTCCATCTGAAGGGACAGGTGTCAAGGATCAAGATATCTCGCTATCTCGGGAGCTCGCAGAGTGAACGCCCAAGTGTTTGGCAAAAAAAGTTGCGAGACACGAGGCCATGAGATAAAGAAGTAGCGAGAGGTTGTGAATCATCCATCTGCATAGGACAAGTGGCATATATAGGGAAGCCTCGCGAACTCGGGAGTTCGCTGGTTGAAAACCCAAGTATTAGGTACTCCAAGTCATGAGTGGTGAAGCGCCGAGACATTTGGAGCCGTCCATCTGAGGGGACAGGTGGCAGAGATCGGTGATCTCGCGAACTCGGGAGTTTGCAGGGTAAGGACCCAAGTATTGGGTGTGCAAAGTCAAGAGGCGCGAGGACGCAAGGCGATGAAGGAGTGAGGAGATCATAGCCGTCCATTGGAGGAGGATAGGTGGCGAGAGATCGATAGACCTCGCAAGCTCGGGAGCTCACAGGTTGAGAGTCTAACATTTGGGTACTCCAAGTCGCGAGGTCATGAGGAAGCGAGAGGAGGATAGTCGTTGGATCTATAGCACAGGATAATCGTTGGATCTAGGCGAGGGATCGTATCTTGGAACCTCGCAAGAAAAGGTTTGAGAATTCAGGCACGGGGATCGCGAGGTTGCGAGATAGCGATATCCCGAAAGCTGGAGGAGTGTGGGCCATAGCGAGGCGTGAGTGGAGTATAGGTGGCACCAAGGGACGCCAAGTCACGAAGTGCGAGAAGAAAGACTCATGTGGATGCCGATTCGCGAAGCGCTGAGGAGCCGAGATTCTAGTGGACGCGTGGCGGAGCATAAGGTGGGACTGCGCATCTCGGGGACTCGCAGACTAGGAGGGTGAAAACTCGATGGTTCAACCGGCAAGGTCGCGAGGTTGTGAGGTCGCGAAGTCGTGAGAGGCGCTAACATTAAAACTAACCCACGATTGGACATGGAGTAAGCTATAACCGTATCGCCAACTAGGGTATCGCGAGATTTGCGAGGAAATAATGGAGGTTTAAGTTCCGAACTCGCGAGATAGCGAGATTCAACTGATCTACTGGTAATAAAGGGGAGACCTCAGGGAAAGGTTGTTGTGGGTGTAGATTTCCTGATAGGGAGATAGAAGAACCTTCGAGTTCTTCAGGCCGAGAAGAAAAAGGTCTTGTGCAAGGACGTGCCCACCCGTGCAGGCGCGCCCCTGCGTCAATGCCCCCCATTTTCTTGGAATGCCCCCCATTTCCTCTTTCTACTTCTCTACCTCGTGACCTGGCGTCTCGCAACTTTTGTCACCAAACACTTGGGCGTTCACTCTGCGATCTCCCGAGATAGTGAGATCTCTCGATCCTTGACACCTGTCCCTTGAGATGGAGGGCTACAAATCCCTCGCTACTTCGCCACTCATGTAGTCGAATGAATTCCTTTTTTCTCCTCCAATGCCCGAGTCTACGAGATGAGAATCTCTTGACACGCATCCTCCACATCGAACGGCTCTGATCTTATCACGTCTCATGATCTCGATGCTCTAACTGTACAATCTTTGGGGCTTCATCTTCCGAGTCTCCGATACACGATATCACGTGTAGATCCTACGTCTCCTGTGACTCGAAATCAATGGCCCTACCTCTCCTGAACTTTGGATCTCTTCGAAATATTCTCGCCGTAACCTCCTTTCACTTCTACAAGATCCAACGATCCTCAAAATCTCACAAAATCTCTTCAGAAGATTTCGACCATCCGTTCACCTCCTTGTATAACTCACAAGATGAAAAGGAGTATCTCTCCACGAGATTCCTCTGCCTTTTTCGTCAACCTGCGACGTCTCTCCTCGACTTCAGTCACACAAGTCTACACTAAATCTTCAGTGACTCAGAGGTCTATCCCTCCTGAGCTTTGCTAGATTACTTCAACCTCAATGAGATTCCTTGTGCGCACTCTTTGCGGCAAGCCTGCAAACACTTCGACTGTTCGAGATTCATTTGACTCTACTTATGCCTGCAGTCCTTTGGTACTTCTGCTCAGTTCATGACTGAGACTCTCTTTAGCCTGCGCACTCCTTTCACGGCTTCAACAACTCGCGTTCACTTCTGAGCGAATTGAGAACAAGATTTTAACTCCCGAGCCTTTTGTCAATGCACTCCTTGTGGACGACTCAACTGTACTCCTTGCAGGAATCCTTGCTCAAAGAGAAACAATTGTTACTCACCTCACTTCCTATCAAACTTCAATCACTTCACATGAAGTCATACACACGCATAACAACAAATGCATAACAAGAAGTAATATTCATAGGTAGAGCATTCAATCACACATATACAGAGAATAACACAACAGCCATGAATCTGAATCAATTTCTTCTATTAATTCAAGATCTGTACATGGGTGTTCTTTTCAACTATCTGCTATTCTCCTATGCTCTCTCTATTCTTCTTCTCCTGTTACTCAATTGAACTAACTCACAATGATACAAATGAGGGTGTCTATATTTGGTTTTCCCTCTTCTTTCGAGAACTATCTAATCTAAGAATTCAATTCTATCTACCTTCAACTACTACTATAAATGCCTCTGTCTATCTCAGACGAGAGCGTATGGCTCGAGGTCTGATTACATTTTTCCCAAGGTGCTTAAATTAAATGATATCATTTATATTTAGCGCATCAACTTCAAGAGATAATTTAAAATTCAAAAACTTGTGCTGGACGTCTTCCAGCTGGCTTCCTTCTTCCACGTTGGTTTCACTTGTTGTGAGGGATGTTGTTGCATCACCTACAAGCTAAGGGACAATATCCCCATCCCAAAATCATGGCCTAGATGAACAAAGGCTAGAACCTCAAGGCACGCAGACATAATGCCTGAAGGCATTTGACCCTTGTGCAAAGAGCAACTTGCACGCTCGTCAGCACTCACACAAAGCACCTACTACGGCCGAGATCTCATTCGCCGCTATCCCCCAGGGTGTGCCATGATCCCCTTATCAGGAATCATGTCATTTCTAGGTGATATATGCATCAATAACCTTGCCGCAACACATCCTATCTGGACCAAGGAATCTAGATAATCTGACATGCTAGAAACAAAATACTGAGAGGAAAACCACACCCATACTCAACAACTAGTCGACGAAACGTCAGAGGAGGAAGAAACGGGATATCACAAGCCAATACATGACATCATCCTCACCCAACCAATCACCCAGCCTAAACTAGTCAATGATTACAATCTCTTTTAACATGAGTTTCCATTCTAGACGGGGCACATCTAAGTTACAACTAGTCATTAACTTAAATAACAATGTTAACAATCTTAAGGTAGAAAACTATTATTATAACACTTATGAGCAATTAAATCTCAACATACAGTCTAGCTATATTGACCAAACTAACAATACTAGATGTCTAATAATATTAGAAGGAACTACTAACTATTAGCAGGGCTGGAGCAATTTAGTAAGGAAATTAACATAGCAGTTACTTAACAATTAATATAGAAATAACAAGGCAATTACATGACCATTAACACCACAATTAAAAGTGCATTAACACAGTAGTTTACATGACTTGTGTCTTAACAAGTAATATAGAATTAACAAGGCATATAAGGTGTTAGTTAACATTTAATTCCCTGTGGCATTTAATCCAAAGAATGAATCTGCTGGCCATTTACATTGTTGTAGCAATTGTTCTAGCAATTAATATGGCCCTTACATAACAATGAATCTAGCAATAACAAGGCATTTAACTAACTGTTATCCATTTTTTTTGCTGGAAAAAATCAAGGCAATTAATGTGACCATTACATAGCAATGAATCTGGCAATAGTAAGGCATTTAACTAACTGTTATCCATTTAATTCGTTGCGGCAAAATTATCAAAAGCGCAGTGCCCACAGGGTGGCCAATCATGCCCAGTTGACAACAACTCAATAATTAAAGGTAAATGAATCCAATCAACATCAACGCAATCCATCACTCAAGGGAAAAAACAGTCACAGTTTGAAGGAGAAATCGTGGTCATTACTGCAAGTCAGTTATGAATTGAATAGCAAAAAAAAGAGTGGGTGAATTCAACATGCACACTGTCAATTTTTATTTACCAAAACCGTGGTCATTCTGGCAAGTGAATTTATGATTTAAAAGGCTAAATTTGTGGGTGAATTCAACATGCACATAGTCAATTTTTATTTACCAAAACCGTGGTCATTCCGACAAGTGAATTTATGATTTAAAAGGCTAAATTTGTGGGCGAATTCAACAGCAACATAGTCAACGTTTTCAATCAAAAGTCGTGGGCATTAACAGCCACTCAAGAAAGAGTTGGGAGCAACAAATTGTGGGTGTTAAGTCTGGTGAAAACCTGTGTAATTAAAAATCCATGACAATCAAATTGTGGGAATAAAATTTCTGAGTATTAAATTCGTGGTGATGAACTGTGGCAACAGTAGGGATGCAAAGTTATAATTCAAAGCAAAACACAGAACGCAAGGAATTATAATCGTGGTAACAACAAGGAGTTATAAAATTGTTTTCATTCACCTGGTATACCAATACAAAATGCAGACATGAACCAATTCATTTTTCCATTGCTTGAATACCCATACAAAATGCAGACATGAATCAATTTGTTTTTCCATTGCCAGAATACCAATACAAAATGTAGACATGAAACAATCTGTGTTTCCATTGCCAGAATACCAATACAGAATGCAGACATGAATCAATTCATTTTTCCATTACCAGAGTACCAATACAAAGTGCAGACATGAATCAATCCGTGTTTCCATTGCCAAAATACCAATACAAAATGCAAACATGAATCAATTCATTTTTCCATTGCCAAAATACCAATACAAAATACAGACATGAATCAATTTGTTTTTCCATTGCCAGAATACCAATACAAAATGCAGACATGAATCAAGTCATTTTTCCATTGCCAGAATATTGATACAAAATGCAGACAACAATAAGAGAACTGAAAGGATCTAATCAGCCAAGGACAACAATGGAGGTAGACAGTTGATAGGTTCATCCTTCGCTCATCATCCTTGCACAGAAAGTTAGGGCATTGAGATCCATAGGTCTATTAACGTCGAAGCGACGGCCATAGATCAGGATCTTAGCCGACTGCCTAGGTGAGGACTAATGAGCTAGGGATGATAGGCAAAACCACCATAATGGTCACAGTCAAACACCACAAGGAGGTCAAGACATGTGGGGAAACGAAGGCCATGGGAGTCAATCAATCATCGAGCTAGGCTATGAAAGAAATTCATTCATCAATCTAGACAATCAGTTTAGTTAGTCCATTAAACATGCAAATCCAAGCATAAATCCCACAACAATCTACCATACAAAAATGAAGACAACATGCCATTGCCTGATCGCCCGCTATGAGTGACGTCTCATGTGCTTCATGTAACTCTCGCTTGTCAATTGGCGAGACTTCACCAGTACCCCCCAACCAATGGTAGGGGTACTCTTCTTCCCCCTTAGCCCCCCAGAGCCGCAAAGGGGCCACACACACTATCCAAAGATTTAGCTAGCTCCCAGTGCACCTCGCAAGGCCGAGCTACCACTCCTCACCGAGATGGATATCCCAACTCCCATAAGCTAAGTCAGTCAAGTACAGATTTTTGCAACGTAATGTTACGCAAACAGAAGCGATCCTTCATCCTTCTCCTCCCTCCATTATATAGAGTTTCCAAGTACTTTACCTTCCCAAAATCCCATTTAATTTAATGTTTGATAAATTAAATCCTAAAAATCCTCCCCATACAAGTGTCACCCATCCCCTTCATTCCTCCATAAATTAATTTCTTTAATTAATTAATTACCACTATTTCCCTCACCCACCTAGAGTCACTCCTAGAATCGCTCCTAGGTGTCTCCAAAATCCCTTACAAGTTTTAATGGCTTTCCCCATTATTAATTTGCTAGTTCAGTTTAAAATTAGAAAGCTCTTAAATGCTAGATACCTTACTAAGTTTGACTTTCTTCTTTTTCCTTTGTGTTTCCCTTTTCATTTTATGTTTCCCTCTTTTCCTAGTTTCCTAAATATTTTGGATTTCCCTCTTTCCCCTTTTCATTTAGAACTCAAATCGACAGGTGTAGAAATTAACCCCCTTTTTTTTCCTCTTTCCTTTTTAATTAATAAATTTTAAATTATCATAAAATAATAAAACAATTATTTCCTGTTTTAAATTTTATCCTAACATATTTTTATGAATCTTTTAAATTGCTTACCC
>JZKD02S0244817.1:466825-478731 GCA_000966675.3 Picea glauca
GTCTCTTGAGAACATCATCTAGCACTTCTTAGAGTCGCCCTTGAACACGGCACTTTGTCACTTTGCATACATCATAATCCGTTGAACCTCTGCACTGAGCCAATCCTTTGAGTTTTCTTTCACTCCTTTGAGTCACCCGACGCAAGTCACGGTACCCACTGCACAGTTTTGGTCCATGTCACGTTCATCGCCGTGCCTCAGTGTTCAAGGGAAGTATCCGCCTCAAGAGTCAACCATCCCAAATATCCTGTCTCATAACCCGTGTCAGTCCATATTCTTCTGATTTACCAATTACACCTCTATGGTCGTTTCGTGTCGTTGATGGGGGATACATCAAGGCCCTCCCTCGACAAGTCTATTCCTATCGACTTCAACACATTATCTGGGAATTAGGCTTAGAAACCATTTAGTACTTTGGGACCTGCATGCCTCAATGGCGGGCCTCCTCACATTCAACAGTGGGTTTACATCATTGACCTCTAATCGAATGATTCCATGAATGTTCGACTCCAGCTCATCTATTCACATTCGATGGAATGTACTGAGGTACCTTGGGAATCATTGACATTAATGGTGATCTCCCTCTCACTTTTTAACGGTTTACCTCATCGACCGGTAATCAAGTGGTTTCTGCCATGTTCGACGCCAAGACATCTATTCACATGGTTAGATTCGTGCCATATTGGGATTGGGAAGAAGACCCTGGGTTGAGTAATTCACTTTGATATATGTCTCGCCCAGGTTGCGAAAGAATTTTGGACAAAGAACACGTACATTGTTACATAGATCCACTTTGTATTGGTCGTGGCTATGTCTTATCATCTCGTAGATCCACTGTGTATTCTTCGTGGCTACGATCAGTCTGAGTCATCAAAGTATAGATCCACATTGTATCTTCAGTGGCTATACCCTTTTATCAATACAATTATGGATCCACAGTGTATATTATGGCGGCCATATATCAAATCTTGATCATCCAAGCATAGGTATTCCTGCCTTGGGTTTTGAAATATGTCATGATATTTGTTGGATGTTTGTGTGCAGCTTCCATCAGGTTCTCCGAGTCTATACCCTTGCTTGAACATCTACAAAGCATTTCAGTCATCAGTTCACATCTTCTGACTTCATACTTTGGGGGGCATTCTGTTACACGTCAAAATTGTTCAGATGGATAAGTGTCACATTGTCCCTATCAACTGTCGGAAGTGTCGCATCTTCCCTATTCAGCTTTTGCAAGTGTCGCAAGTTGATCACTAGTGTCGCAAACAATGTTCAGACATGATGCCATGATAACAACACTAAGGAAATACTTATGACATCTCATATGACTCATTTGAAGGAAGAGAATTGGTTTACTGGAATCAAATGACCTTTGACACCTGAGAAGAGCCCTAAAACTGAGGTTTGGGGAGGGAACGCTCCCCTAATACAACTGCAGAAGCGTTGGCGCCCCCCTAATATGGTTCAGGGAGCGTTATAACGCCCCTCGGGCCCTTCTAGAGGAGCGCTGCTCATCTTAAGAGCACTGGCACTTCCCCAGGCTTGTCAAGGAGCGCTACAACGCTCTGAGACCCCTTCTGAGGGAGCGCTCCCTAATCTGGGCCAATTGTTAGCCCGTTGAGAAGAATAAGGGATGGAACATTCAAGATTAGGAGGTTGTTATGCTCGAATTCTTGTTCTCATCAACAGATCCCTGATCTATGGAGATGGTTCCCAACTGGTTCTAAACATAACTCAAGAGGTTAGGCTCCTCCCAACCTATATAAGAAGGCTCTATGATGGTGGAAAAAGGGGGAGAAAAGATTGAATATGTGAAACCTATGATCTTGGAGGAAACTTACAGTCAGCCAAAGAAGAGTGATCAGTGAAGCTGCTGTTATCCAGGTTGTAGATCTTTCAGGCAAGGGTTAGACGAAGAGGACTTGACGAAGCTGTCGCATTCGCATCTACGATTGTAAGTACTGCTATCGTTATTCTCATTAATATGACACGCTTGGCCTGTTTCTTTCTAGTTTGTGTCTAATGTTACATGAACTTATCATTCAGTGATAGATCTGTTTTCAAGCTATTGTCAATAGAGTAGGAAGTGGTCGTATCTTGTTTTGTCCACAGACCTCAACGAGGAGCAAAGGATTGGAGTGCAACTCGGAGCGTGCAGGGACAAACGTCGATTAAAAGGTACTTCTGTTACTCTCCCTTCTCATGCATTGGTTTAGATAGGTTTGAAAGGAAGTCAGTGTCCACGTTAAGCATTTTTCTATCTAGGGTTAAGGTCAAGCTCTAGAGGTCGATCTACTTGTCTGCAGGCAGATTTTCCTACAACAGTGGCCATGTAGTTGCGTGATATTTTATGCCTTGTAATATATTTTGGCCAGGGAAAAAAATTGTACATGTTTACATCCATGGATAGAGAAGCGCAAAGGTTCATGTTTCTTCCTTTGTAGACTGTTCGTTGAGTCAGTTTTTATCTATTTACATATTGTTTGTTCTCCGCTAAATACCATCTTCCGTTGATGTTCATTAAATTTTGTGGGTTCCCAAATTGAAACAAACAGAGTAGCTAGAGAAAAGGAGAGAGTCTTGACTGCATCGGCTGAAGAGGATATAGGAAGGTGCATGCTCGTACTGTTGTTTCATATTGCGTTGTTTTGTATTTCATTTATGGTCTGGATATGTGTTAAGATAGTTGCATGCCTTCCTACATGGTAGGTTTTCTTGGTTGCATATGTTTATTCCTGCATACTAAGCTAGTGCATGTCCATTGTGTTTGTGCTGCATTGCTGCATTTAAACAAACATAATGGCTAGATAGGATGAAGGACTCTTTGGTGAGTAAATAGACATGTTTCTTTTTGTTTTACATGTCTATTTTCAAACCAACTTTCCTTCCTGTCGATTGCATATTCCGCATTGCTACCTTGGAAAAAACAGGTTTCTTGGATAGGGAGATGAATTCTTCTGTGCAACAGCAAAGGGTTCTATGGTACAATCTTCTAAAAGGTATACCAAGTGTGTTGAAAAATTAAAGATACAAACCGGGTGGGGGAATATAATATAGAATGTATATATTTTCTTAGTCCTGATGTCCATCTGCAAATGCTTGCATCCAAAAAAGTTGGACTAGTGACACGGCCATGAGCAGTCAGTCATCCTAGACATCGGCGGACCGACAAGGCCAAAGGTAAAGATGCATGTGCTCTTCTCTTACTATATTTACTAGAAAAATTTCCCGGGCTATATATTCATCTATGGCATGGAAAATATGTTGATGTCATCTGTAGTACATGGTTTGCAACTTGCAAGAAGTATCAACAAGTACGAGTGAGACGTCAAACCTGCTGCATGTTCCACAGACTAAGAGGTGTCGTTGCGAAACTCTGGCTCCATAGTTCATCAAAAGTATGCGTGTACTTGTAGCACACTACCATTCACTTTAGTTTTCCTGTTCAAAAAATGTCTGCGGGTCTAGAGTTATGACATCCAAAGTATTGTCAATAGAGGCCTTGAACAGCCACCAAACTGGACAGGTGTTCATTGGGGACATAATGGTTGTCTATACCACCTACTTGGACAAGGAAAACAAAAGTAGACCCATTATGCGTGCTCATATGACAGATAAGGACGCCATGATGATAGTCACACTGACTGTTCCTCCACAACTTGTCCAGCAACATGCAGAAAAGATATTGCTGTGTAATGGGATATCCATTACAAATTTTAATATATTGTCAAAAACAATATATGACCGTGGTGATTGCAATCGAATTATTTCGGTCAACAAAACAAGCATTGTGGAAACAATTCCTCCTATTTGTTCATAATACCACTTCCTCCCAGACTCGACTATTAGGCAACTTGCACAGAGCATTGATATTTACCCAATGGGAATGATTGGGGCTGATGTCACACTGGCCAGGAAATTTGGGTCATAACACATTCTCCATATAAAGGATGGAGAGTCAGACAGCAAGAAGGCAATGGTACCACTTTTCATATTTAGTTTTGTTGTTTACTTTCACTTCTGCATGTATGTCAAATAAGTTACTCAAATATTGCATTGTTCCCTATTGCAGCTACAATTGTTCGATACGTATTCAGATTTGTTTTCGTCAATGGAACAACAATTGCATAGAGGGTAGATTCCACTTATGTTGTTCAAAAATATAACAAAAACGAAGGATGCTAGAGAAACGATATTTCAGACAACCCAGTCAACGTTTGTAATAGAGTTGTGAGCAGATACAGTAAAGGATCTGGAGAAGCTAGCTAGCTCTACAATTGTTGTGGGTATACATTTACAAAATCATCCTCGCTTTGCTTATAGAAATAGCCTTCAACAAATTTCTATAGCTGTTAATTTTTTTTTTGTTTTAAAGGGGAGGGTGGGATGCAGTTGTGTATTATATTGTTCAATGTATTAATTCCTTTGCTCACATTCCCAAGTTGAAGGTCTTTTAGTTGCATCCAATGTGTATTTGACCCCTTTTGAACCTGTTTGTGCAAAATTCCATTCCACTGCCTCTACCTCCGCTTTGATAACTGATAATACGATTGATTGTCTGTGATCCAGTGAAACATTTCCATATATTTATGGACATTTCCTCAGTGGTGTTATTCAAACCATGGGCAACACAACCATGCACTATACGATCAGGAAGCCGATGTTACAAAATGTGCTTCCTGAGTTGGCAGAGTTGTCATATGAAACATATCTATAGTAAAACGCAAGTAGTGTCTACATGTTGTGGGAGCTTTAGATACAAAGAAAATTCACCTTAAATGAGGACAATGCAATTTTGCATATCGGCTGAAAAGGGGAAAAAAAAAAGTATATGAAACTTTGAGAGGAAACAAAAGTACCTCATGTCTCTCTATAATATTTGTTCAACATCTAGATGAAAGTTCGTTTCAACAAAAAACAAATGCGACAATGTCTTTTCTTTGTATATCAAATTGTTTGGTGCAAAGGTCGATGGGTTCTGCTCTATGGAATCTTCTGGGAACTTGCTTGTGGACTATTTAAAGTATGATTGGTTCTTGGTTATCTGACTTGTCTGTCAATTTGTATTCCCTGGAACTCCAGTTGTTCTTTGGAGGACACCAAACAGTATAATTTTTTTTTTTAGCCAGCTTGGACGCAGATCCACCTGGTAATTTCTATGGCACTGTGACGCAAATGTATTGTCACTTGCTTTAGCATATTTCCTTGATCGGTGAACTTGGTCAAACTATTGTTCTGAAATAATTTGAAATCAATGAATATATAGTGTCCGAACTACAACTATCCTCACATACAAACAAGAGGCTCTTAAAATACAAATTGGTCATTGTTTTTGCATTTTTTCTTATTCGATGAAGTTAGTCAGATTAATATCCTGGAATAATTTGAAATCAACGAATATTTATTGTGTGGAATGCAATTGTGCTATCATATGAACAACAGGACCTTAAAATTCAAATTGTTCCTTGTTATGCTTGCGGTTATAGAATTTAAAAAAAAAACTTTTATTTCCTTGATTCTTTTAAGAATAAGTGATTTAACATCCTTTACTAATTTAATGTGCTAGCTCTAAAGTCCATATGTCAATCTGTATATGGTGGATCTATGAACGTTATTCGGAGGACAAGGAATAATGAAACTGCAATGTTTCCCCAGGCACCCCACAGGTTCCTTTGTCAATTTGTATATCGCGGAGTTGTGGGTAGCTTTTGTACAGCACGAAACAATAAAGTCCCAATTTTCAGCCTGCGAGCCCGAACAAAAGAGGCCCATTTTTTAGCCTGCCAGCCCCGCAACCCTTGATAAAAAAAAAAACATTAAATATGAAATACATACGGAATTGTTATGGGACAATAAAAGTGCAATTTTCAGTGAACCAACCCAAGTCCTCTTGTCAATCTGTATAGGGCGGAAGTCTGGATGTTATTTGTAGTAGAGGGAACAATGGAGACTCTATTTTCGGCCTGCCAGGCCATGAACCCACCATCCAAAAACTGCCTAAAAGTTCAATGTTCAGGCAACCAGCCGGAGTCCTCTTGTCAATTTGTATATCACAGAAGCATGGGTGGTATATGTAGGAGAGAGAACAATAGAGACTTTATTTTCGACCCGTCAGGCCGCCAACCCGTGATCCAAAAACTACACATGTATGGAATGAGGAATCTGCATATGCTGTATAAAATCTTATTCCATAGTTAATATAGAGACTATGTCCACAAGTCCGCTTGTCAATTTGTATATCGCGGAAGTGAAGATGTTATTTGTAGAACACAAAACAATAGATACTTAATTTCAAGCCCACCAGGTCATGAATCTGTGATCCAAAAAGTGCTCATGTATGGAATGAGGGATCCACATATGTTCTAGAACAACGTGTTTGTATAGCGGGGAACAATAGAGGCCCAATTTCCAACCTGCCAACCCCAGAGCCCCCGATAGAAAAAAATCGATAATTATGAAATTGATACGCAATCGCTACGAGGCAATAAAAGTCCAATGTTGAATGAAGCAACCCAAGTCCACTTGTGAGTATGCAATGAGGGTTCTACATGCTTAATTTTTAGCCCGCCTGGCTGCAAACCCGCGATCCAAAAAATGCCCATCTATGGAATGAGGGATCCGCACATGTTCTAGAAAAATACAAATGCATTGTTCATCCAAGCAGCCCGCAACTCCTCCTGTCAATTTGTATGTCATAGAAATATGGGTGCTAGTTGTAGGAGACGAAACAATAGACACTATTTTCGGTCGGCCAGGCTGCGAACCCACGATCCAAAAACTGCCTAAGTATGGAATGAGGAATCCGCATATGCTGTATAAAATCTCATTCCATACTTTATATAGAGGCTATGTCCACAAGTCGGTGTGTAAATTTGTATATCGCAGAAGTGTAGGTGCTATTTGTAGAACATGGAACAATAGATACTCAATTTTCAGCCCACCAGGCCGCCAACCCACAATCCAAAAAGTGCCCAAGTATGGAATGATGACTCCGCATATGTTCTACAACAATACAAATGAAAAGTTCAGCGAAGCAACCCGTAGGTCTACATATGTTGTAGAACAATGTATTTGTACAGCGTGGAACAATAGAGGCCCAATTTCCATTCCACCAGCCCCAGAGCCCCCGATCAAAAAAAATCGCTAACTATGAAATTGATATGGGATCGCAACGACACAATAAAAGTCCAATGTTCAGCGAAGAAGCCCGAGTCTACCTGTCAATTAGTATGCAATTAGTGATTAGCATATGCTGTATAAAATATCATTCCATACTTTATATACAGAATTTGTCCCCAGGTCCACATGTCAATCTGTATATCGCAAAAGTGTGGGTGTTATTTGTAGGATACGGAACAATAGATACTTAATTTTCAGCCCGCCAAGTCCCGAACCTGCGATCCAAAAAGTGACCAAGTATGGAATGAGGGATCCACATATATTATAGAACAATACAAATTCAATGTTCAACCAAGTAGTCCGTAGTGACTCATGTCAATTTATATATCATGGACAGCTCCAGAGCCCCCAATCAAAAAAAATCGCTAACTATGAAATTGATACGGGATCGCAACGGGACAATAAAATTCCAATGTTCAGCGAAGCAGCCTGAGTCCACCTGTCAATTTGTATATTGCTGAAGTCTAGATGCTATTTGTAGGCGATGAAACATAGACTATTTTCGGTGCATCAGGCCGCCAACGCATGCTCCAAAAACTGCCTAAGTATGCAATTAGTGATCTGCATATGCTATGTAAAATCTCATTCCATATTTTATATACAGATTATGTCCATGGGTCCGCATGTCAATTTGTATATCGTGGAAGTGTGGGTGCTATTTATAGGATATGGAACAATAGATACTTAATTTTCAGCCCGCCCGCCCGTGAACCCGTGATCCAAAAAAGTGCCCAAGTATGGAATGAGGGATGTGCATATGTTCTAGAACAAAATAAATACAATGTTCAGCTAAGCACCCCGTGGCGACTTGTGTCAATTTGTATGTCGCAGAAATCTCGGTGCTATTTGTAGGACAGGGAACAATAAAGACTCTTTTTTTGACCTGCCATACTGCAAACCCGTGATCAAAAAATGCCTAAATATGGAAATAGGGATCCGCATATGCTCTATAAAATCTCATGTCGATACTTTATATAGAGACTCATCTCCGCAACTCCCGCTGTCAAGTTTTATATCACATAAATCTAGGTGATATTTGTAGGAGATGGAACAATAGAGACTCTATTTTCGTCTTGCCAGGCAGCGAATCCAAGATCCAAAAATTGCGTACGTATGGAATGAGGAATCCACATATGCTATATAAAATCTCATTCCATACATTATATAGAGACTATGTCCAGAAGCCCGCTTGTAAATTTGTATATTGCGGAAGTGTAGATGCTATTTGTAGGACATGGAACAATAGATAATTAATTTTCAGCCTGCCAAGCCATGAACCCGCGATCCAAAAAGTGCCCAAGTATGGAATGAGGAATCCGCATATGTTGTAAAACAATATAAATACAATTTTCAGCTAAGAAACCTATAGGTCCTCCTGTCAATTTGTATATCACGAAAATGTGGTTGTTATTTAAGAACAGGGAATGAAGAATCTGCATATGTTCTAGAACAGTACAAATGCAATGTTCAGCCAAGCAACCTGCAGTTCATGCTGTCAATTTGTATATCACAGAAATCTGTGTGCTATTTGTAGGATACAAAACAATATTCAGTATTTTTTCAGCCATCGAGGCCGTGAACCCACGATAAAAAAAGTGCCTAAGTATGGAATAAGCAATCCGCAAATGCTGTATAAAATCTCATGTCTATACATTATATAGAAACTCATCTCCAAAACTCTCACTGTCAATTTGTATATCCCGAAACTGTGGGTGCTATTTGTAGGGAACGAAACAATAGATACTCAATTTTCAGCTCGACAAGCCGCGAACTCGCGAAACAAAAAGTGCCTAAGTATGGAATCATGGATTCGGATATGTTCTATACAATCTGATGTCCATAATTTATAAAAGTACATGTTTAACCAACAAACCCTCAATGTTGAACCAACCAACCCGCAACTCCACCTATCATTTTGTATCTCGCGGAAGTGTAGGTGCTATTTGTAGGACACAAAACAATAGAGGCTCAATTTTCAGCCCGCCAGGCAGAGAACCATCAGGCCTTCATGTTTCCTAGGTATATCTTCTTCCGTTTTTATTTTGTAACCTGCCTGACCGCTTTCCATATGCAATAATTAAGCTTTAATGCTAGTATCCATCCTGCAACAACCATTACAGTTGTCATCAATGTCCGAAATTTCGGATAAGATTTGTCATTAGTACAAATTAAACTAAGATTTGTGCACAAGCATGTTATCCTTTCCAAGTATTCATTTCAAAGTTGATGCAATCTTTTTTTTTTTCCGTGGATGGGTTGGTGCTTTTAAGAAATTTCTAATTCTTAATGTCTTTTCGCCGTCACTACCACCTTCGCACTTTTTTATAATTGTGCAATTAGTGAGTTGTGATGGTCATAGCTCATTCCGCACGAACCCTGGAAATTTTCATTGATCAATGAAAGGATCGAGGAGATATTCCATTGATACGCATTAAACCAGAATTTGTGGAGGCTTATATTATCCCTCCCCAATTTTCATTTGAAACATCGTCTCGAGCAAACAAAAATTCTTAATAAATTGTGGTGACAGTTCTCTCCACACATAGTCAACACATTGGGGCATAATGGCCATAGGCTCCACTATTCTAGGGCATATTCTTACTATTCATTTCTCTCCAGCCACAGGCAAAAAACGAGATGGTCCCTTGGTACACCGAGAGATATATTTCAAGCCAAAAAATTATATGCCAACCTTGGTTGCTCAGAAAACCTACCCACTTGCAGTCATGCCTGTTGCAGAACTTTATTCCATGAATTCCAAGCCAGAAGAAGATGATCTGATGGACCATGATACGAAAATGGATGATGGAAATGCAGAAAATATTCCCACTCCTCGGCCCAAATTGAAATCAACCATAATGAATGGACCTTCCCGGCTCAGTGATCACAGTCATGACAACACCAAAAGGAGTTTCAGAAGAAAAAAAAACGGACAGTGAATGCAACAACCACTTTGCAACACCAAAGTAGGAATTCCAGAGTTCCAAATTAGTCTGTTCTGGGTGGAAGAGTTTGACTATAAAGAAATCATATGTCGATGCTTCCAGAGATATATTTCAAGCCAAAAAAATATTGTTTAACATTTTCGGGTATGAGGTGCAAAACTTTAGTTGTTGCAATGCATTTTCCCACTAGTCATCTCCTTCTGCCCATAATGGACTAATTTGGGCCTTTGTAATTGCACGTGCAAGTTGTACTACTGAATGTTTTTCGACTATGAAGAGCTGGTTTCAACTAAGGGCTATTCCACTTGCCCTGCAACCAGTTTCGTCTTCTTCCTCAGGCAAAGCTTCTGAAAAATATCAATTTCAGCAGAGGATAATTAATCATGGAGACAACTCCAAGGATCTTGCATACTATGGAACCTGTTCTTGTGTTTGTCGCAGATACCTTCAATGTTTTCAACCGAAGAACTGGATCCAATTTCTAAGCATAGATGTACAGTACTCAGTACTTTTCTTATTTTTTTAAATGGATTTGCTATTACGAAATTTTGGCCTTGGACTCTTCGTCTCTGCCACTTTTTTGGGTTTCACACATGTTCTAATTAGCATACTTTGGTTCTCTCGTACTTCTTCAATCTTCTGTTTACTAATACCAATGTAAAATGTTCCAGAAAAATCGTTCTTCTTCTTTCTAGAGATGCAATTATTAATTTTTAATGCTAATTAGTACAAAACAAAGTTCATTACTTCAATTGGTATGTTACAGTCATGGAATAATGTATCAAGAACATAACTTCACGCGCACGTTGCAATAAAATGTAATATTCAACAACGCATTTCCTGATAACTAGTAGATCATGATTTTGCAACAATGGGGCTTCTTTGAAACCAATTCGCATTTACAAAAAATGTCTTCCGCCTTTTTATTTTCCAATTCATGTGTTTCCAACCACCGCTTCCCCTTTCTTTAAATTGACCCTCTATTGTTCCATGTCCCAAAACTACCACCCAAAGTTCATCCATATAGAAATTGACAAGAGGACCCTGTTGGTTGCATCAACATTGCACCTCTACTTTTCCAAGTCCTCCAAATAGCATTCATAGCTCTGCTATATACAAATTGACAGATATACAAATCTGCAATTGTTCTTAGATCATGCCCTTTTCTGTATTACGGTCGACCTATCATGCCCTTTTCATGATCTCTTCCGTTTTACACATTTTTCACTCAAGAATTCTAAAACATGAAATTTTACCGTTTTCCGTATTACAGTCCACCTATCATGCCCTTTTCCGTGATGCACATTTTTTTCACTGAAAAATTTTGAGAAATACAATTTAACCATCGCTTCCTTGCATATTTACTGGAACTATTGTCAACCCATTTTCAAGCCCATCTGTCCGCTTTCCATACTTCGTCATTTGTTCAAATTTATTTAGGGAATTGTCCCTTTGCTGGGTTCAAGAAATATTTAGTTCATATTCGTTGTTTCCTGTGACGGCGTCCTTTTGGAATTATCAGTTGGCAATTATATATAATATCTTATTACTACGCATGCAATTAGCAATTTCCCTGTTCCATACTTATCCATTTTTCCAAAATTTCGTAAATATACAAACCAGTCGCTAAACTCCCCCTTCATGATCTCTTCCTGACTATCCCCGTAACCCTTTTTTGAATCACGTCCAACCACTTTTCAGAACTTGCCATTCTTTCCTTGCTCTCCATTGTCTCCCTCACCTTCGTACTTCTCTACAATAAAAGAAAATATAAATTTATAT
>JZKD02S0244817.1:478814-510589 GCA_000966675.3 Picea glauca
AACCAAAATTTGCGGGGAGATTATATTGTCCCTTCCGAGTGTTCATTTCAAAATCATGAAATCCCTTTCACACCGCGTGGCCTTCGCACGTTCAAGAAACCTCCATTCCTTAATTTCTCTTCATCGTACCTGCCACCTTCACATTTCTAAATATGTAATAAATAAACTTTACTCCTAACAATTCATCATGCACCACCAATATCGATTGTCATTAATCAGTGAAAGGCTCGAGCATATTTCCCATTCATAAGCATTTAACCAAGATTTAGAAAAAAGTTACATTATTTGTTGTGATTGTTCATTTAAACCATCATCTACAGCAAAGCAACCTTTTCATAAACCTATGGCATCAGCTCCGCACTAGTTCTGTGGAGATACAGTGAACATCTTCGGTCGGCACAACTAGAACTTCCACCGGTCCAGGGCATTTTCTTATTACTCAACATCTATCGCAGAGAACTAAGTAATTTGGACCTCTGGGATTGCTCATGCAGGCTGTGTCCCTGAGGTTTTTGACTATAAGGACCTGGTCTCTTGGTGCGCCGATAAATTTATTGCAGAGAAAAGAATTATTCCACTGCACGACCGCTCTTTTGTTTCTTTGTTACCTTAGGTCTTTCGACAGATGCTGAAATTACCTGAGCCAACATTGACGTTCAAAGGAGAAGATTGCAAATAGTTCCTAGCAAAGCATAATAACGGATTGGACCTCTTGCCCCTTTTTTTGGAAAACCCAGATCTAATTCCTGAAGATATTACAAACATGTAGGTTAGTTCATTTAAAAATCCTTTTCACGAAATTCCCTGGTTGTTTACAAGAATAACGGGACAAGAATCCACAGCTACTGTTCCCCGCATGGCTCTCTACATTTTGTATTTCACAGTCAACGAAAAGCCATTTTTTATTGGGAAGAATAATTTCTTATGAAATCTCTTCCCAATTGTCAAGCTACAAAAGGGGAAAGAAATTTTATATGTCATCCTATTTAGTTTTTGCAATAGCACATTCATGTCGATTTTCGCAACTGTCTCTGTCCAAGAATGTCAACTGCGATTTCCACCGAGTAACATTCTGGTACCAGGCCTTGTGGAAGCACAAGGCCTCCCACTATTTTTATGAGGTTTTTAATGGCTTCATGTCTATTTTCAAACCTTTTTTGTTAGGAGAAAATGCTCCCCGCTTATCTGAACAGGCAACTAATTTTTTGGACAAAAAGGGAACAGTCCAACATTTGGATAATTACACTGTCATAAGAATTTTTGGCTCCACGGAACAACCCGCTCTCCTTCCATGTCACATTACGAACATAATTTTTATTGCAGAAGTAGCACGTCAATACAGCTACTAGTTCCATCTGTTCCAAAGGAAGAAAAAAAAGCAGTTCATTACTATGCCTTGAAAAATAGGGGAGTTCATGTTGAAAAACATCAACAAATTGGACTATTTCGCAGCACATTTTAGTATCTCCAACCTCATATATGTTGAACACATAACAGGATTCAACCCCTATGATATTTTTAGACAACATTTACAGTCACTTGGCCTTGGTGATTGTTTTGTAAATAAACACTAGCCCAAAAATAGAGACAGTCACGGGCCTGCCTCTAATGCTGGCGACATAGAGACAGTACAAAGCTGCACCAAATTGTATATGCAACAGGGGAAAGACAACAGTGACAAGAGTGTTCAATCCACAAATACCACTCCAAAAAGTACGACATCCCGGAGCATTGCTCGAGCGGCCCATCACAACAACAAAGAAACCTAGAATTCTTCAAACGGAGGAGGAGATAACGACCCTCCTCACTCTAAAATTACTAGTTCTCACAAGCTTCCAGTAGACAAAAAGAGAAAAAAAAATGTGGGGCAGGCAGAAGACCAGAAAATTTAGAGTGAGAACATGGAAATTGACATTGATCTAGATGCCATGTTCCCCTTCTTTGATCAGCTTGAGGACGTCATCCACCATAGCCATCCAATGGACATATCCGTTACCCAAAATTTTGACGAAGATGAATCCTTCGTGTTCCAGAGCACTGTTTTTTATAGCCGGAACAAAAAATTGATATTTCAGAAAAAATATGTTAAAAATATCAAAGGCAAATCTTATTCAGAGGTTGACATTACCAACATGTGGTCGTCCCAAATCTGTCAACCTCACACCACGAGTGGAGAAGCACTTCATGACTCCACTGAACACATCGAGACCCACAATGCCAAACTGAAGGACCAAGTCAAGGAATTGGAAGACGCTTTCTTTCCTATGCCATTGCTTGTCGATCCTTTGGCAATAGTCATGCCTAGCACCCCTGAACCCAATGTAAAAGAACCCTCCACCCTGCTCGCATCCTGTAAAGGATATGTGGAAAACAACACACTTTGTTTTTTTTTGTATATTTCAAAATTTGCAGTGGTATGTAACAAACTTCTATTTTCTGACAAATTTCAAATAAAAATGCATCTAAATTTTTATATCCTAAAGACTCTACTCTTATCTTTCAGCACTCTGTATAACAAATGCATTTATTTTTTAGTATGCTAGACTTTTATTCTTATCCTTCAGCAGTCCATATGGAAAATGTTCACAAATACATTAAAAATTTTATATTTCTTATCTCCTATTAATTTTATGTCATCATATATTTTTAATGTCATCATATCTTTTTATCTTTCACCAGTCCACATTGAAAATGCAATTAAATTTCCAAATTTAATCTTGCACTATCAACAAATTTTTTACTTTCTTATATACTTTCAAAAAAAAAAAAATGTTTGCTATATACTTTCCAAAATTAGATGATGTTCGTCCTGCCAACCGTCATTTACTTTTGCCCCATCTTCCAAAATATGCACCTTGCACACAACATTTCCCTCATATACATTTTGCACCAAACACTTCGTTTCATTTACACTTCGACCCCATTTTTCAAAATTTGCTTTCTAACCTCCTTGACAGAGACTCAGCTGCCACACAGCCTTGTTTGACTAGATGTTAACACCTCAGTTGGTTATATAATTATGGAAGAGCTGACACGTAGTGCACAAGGCTCAACCTTTGTGGGATGTTCCTTAGTACTCGAAGAATGCCTTTACACTTGTATAAACTACGTGGCTTTTGGTCTAGTGGTTGAAGGATTAAATTGGAAGGTTGAGCTCGATGACCAACACCCATTAACTCAGAATCATCGCTTAGTAGAACGACAGTTGGTTTAAATAACAAAATCTAGTTTTGACACTTTATCTATATATAATTTATGAAAACTTAAAAATTGTTAGCTGCACAATGACCTTGACAACCGGATACTCAACACTTGTAACATTAAAAAAAAGGTGATATATGTAGTCCGGTACGACTGCATGTTGGGCGGTCTAAAGAGACACTTTTATCTTTACATATAATAGAGGTATATGTGTGTGTAAAGAAGCGAATGGTCAATGATTTATTTAGTTTAATTTATTAATGATCAATGTTTTTTTTTTTGTTAAATTATTAATGAGTTATACTTTAATGAATTGACATTAATGTTATATTCGACTTATATATATGAATAATTGTCATTAATATATGTTAATAATGAAATTCGATCATGTTTATAAGTGCCATTTGACTTTATTATTTTATATTTAGGATTTATAATAAAGTCGTGACTCTAAGGATGTTTAGTAAATGATTTAGAAAGTGAAATGGTATAATTTAAATTATGCTAGTGTGTATTGGAAGATAAATACACTTGTACGTTCAACGTATTAAATCATGCGCAAGTTGTGCAAACCTATGTAAAGTAATTAGATGTTACGTTTAAGAATATGCTCACTTTCATTTTATCCTCATTATTAGATGGATTCTTGGGAATTGGTGTGATACGATTAAAAGGGTCTTGTTGATTAAAAGGGTGAATTGAGAAAGTATTGCTTAAGTTGCACAAACATCGTTGAGCAAACCTGTAAGTTACTTGTTTCTGTCAATTAAAACTTTGCCTATTAAAAATTTATTACTTATGTATGAATAAAAAAAAATTACCCTATGTTATCATAATTAATCTTGATAACATTGTAGTTGCTCAACCATTCCTAAATGTATTTAGTTGCTACACCTGTAATTTAAACAATTCTTGCCAAAATGTGTTGGTCAATTTTATATTCAGATTAGACACAATGGATGTTGGCATGCTATGCAGTTTGAAAATATGCTCCATGAAAAGTTGGGCTACCATATTGGGCGTAAAAGGGTGTGGTAAGGAACAAAAGTGTGCATACTTGGAGAGGCGATCAACCACAACCATGATGACAGATTTGTTGGGACTTTGGGAAGGCCCACTATAAATTCCATGGATATTTTTGTCCAATTAATAGAATTTGGAATGGGTAATGGATAAAGAGCTCCTAGAGTTTGGATAGTTTCTTATTTATTACATTGGAAAATATTACATTATGTGACAAAGGTGAGTATGTGCTTATTTATGCCTTCCTAGAAAAAAGAACAATGAGCACGAGCATATGTCTATCGGAATCCTGAGTGACCAGAAATAAAAGATGAATGCAACCCATTTAATATTCATGGCTTAAGTGTTGAAGTTGGAGACAGAAACAATCACTCTTTATATATGAGGATATTGTCTTGAGAGGTGTAGACTAGGGATGATTAAGGGTCCTCCTGAAGGCATTGAATGACCTATAATATAGTTGGGTGTGTGAGCCACTCTTATCAAACTTCCTCAATCCAATTAGGAACTGGTAAGGATAAGGAAAAGAGGGAACCGTCATCCTCATATTGGCATGACAATGCATATGCTATGACACTTTATTTTACTTTCTTATATATGATCTCATCATTATAGCCCAAAATTTTGGTCATCCACTCGTTTTTCTCTAGGTAGGATAATCGTTATTCTAGAAAATACTTCAGACTATCGTGATTTGTTTTTATCTGAAAATAGTGTCCCAACAAGTAAGGTCGTCAGGTGTGCAAAACATGGAGAATGGACGTCATTTATTTTCCATGGGTGTACTTTCCCAAATTGTGACCACTCAAAGCTTAGATAGTGAAAGCAATAGGTCTACCGTCTTGTGTGAGAGTTTTTCCAATACCAGTTCCTGAAGCATCAGATTCTACAAAAATGTTTTGTTGAAATAAGGGGCGGATAAAATTGGGGTAGTGCACATGGTCTGATTGAGATTGGTGAAATCATGTTCAATTGTTGATTTCCAATGGAATGCATTCGTCTTAAGAAGGTTCGTCAGTTCTTGGTGATTTTTCCATAATGGTGGACAAACGTCTGGAAATATCCGGTGAGGTCCAAGAAACCATGAAGTAATTTCATGGAGGTGTGTCACGTGAAATCATGTATATATTGAATATTTATGGGTTCCACTCTCACCCCCTAAAATCCCACAATATGTCCCAAGTATTCGACTTCGCTGGTCCCAAAATAACACTTGGCCTTTTTGACAAATAATTGATTGTCCTGTAATAGTTGGAGTACTTTTTCCACATGGTGAATATGGGCATCCCAAGTGTGGATGTAAAGAAGGATGTCATCAAAGAATACCATAACATACTTATGAAGGTAGGGATTCAAGAGTGTATTCATGAGACTTTGGAAGGTATATGGCACATTGCAAAGTCCAAAAGGCACTACCAAGAATTCATAATGTCCTTTATGAGTCCAAAAAGAAGTCTTTGGAATATCTTCTTTAGTCATCCTTATCTGGTGATAGTCTAAGAAAAGATCTAATTTGGTAAAGAAGAAGGCACCCTAGAGTTCATCCAATAGATCATCAATGAAAGGAATGGGAAACTTATCCTTATCGGTCAATTTATTTAGGGAACGAAAATTTGGACTCATGTGCCAAGAACCATCTTTTTTTAAGACCATCACAACATGGGAGGAATATGGGCTAGTACTTGGGAGAATGACACATGCCTCCAGTAATTCTTGTACATTTTTTTCTATTTCATTTTTTTGAGTAAATGGATACCATTAGGGGAATACATTGGGGTCTCACTTCCTGGAAGGAGAGTGATTTTGTGATCATGTGCACCTCAGGAGGAAGGTAATTCGGTGGGCATCTCAAAGACCCTATGGTGCTTGTCCAAGACTATTTTTAGATCAGGATGGACTATTCAGCATGCTTGATCAGTGACCGGGATAACATTAAGTTGAGAAATCACACCATTGTGACCTTTCTTTAGGAGTTTCTCCATCCAGTGAGAACTTATAATTTCTAGGGAACCAACTTGGAGGCCTTGAAGGGTATAGGTGTGAGAATGTTGAGTAAATCTCATATATAAATCCTAATAATCAATGGTAATTGGTCCCTAAATGTGAATCCATTCAACACCCAAGAAAATGTCACAATAGCCCATGGCTATGGAAAACATGTGAGTTTTTAGGTGACAATTACCCATTTGGATTTTGGCATTCTCACAGTGGCCCCCAAATTTCATCATACCACCATTATCTATGATGATATGAAAATTAGAAATTGGGAGAACAAAGTAATTATCCTCCTCAGCCACCCTGCAATGAATAAAACTATGGGTTCTACCTCTGTTAATTAACACCACGACCATCCTATGTTTGATGTATCCCTTGAATTTTAATGTATGGGGAGAAGAAATACTCACAAACGCATGGAGATATATTATGGGTTCCTTCGATTCCATGGGATATGTGATAGGATCAGGGGTGGGGAAATTTGGTTGTGAGTCCTAGGATTCATTGATCTCACTTGAAAGGTTCTCTTATGTGGAGGTGACCTCGGACTCATCAATTTGGAACAATTGTTTTTACAAAATTTATGTCCCGACGAATAATTTTCATCGCAATAATAGAAAAGTCTTTGCTTTTGATATTCATCCATTTCTATTGGAGACACCTTTTGGAATTTCAAAGTTTGGGTTAGAGCAGGGGTATCCCCTGGACACAAGAGGTTAGGGATTACAGCATGAAGGGATGTGGCATGAAGGATGGTCTCATCCTCCAATTCTAATTTACATTCATGTAACCAAGTAACAGTATGGTGCATGCAAACATGAGCCCAAATGGCATCCTTTAAGCCAATGATGAATCATTCATTATATAACTCATTTGATAAGCCCTCAATTCTGATAGTCGAGTTTTTAAAGGTTGTGATGAAATATGTGACTGACCCTATTTGTTTCATCTTGGTGAGTTTTCCCAAAAAATGATATTCCCTATCAAAATAGGCACAAACTTCTTTGGTGAATATGGTCCAAGTTCGGTGTCCTGGATAACATTTCTTACGTCATTTCTGCCATTTCCATCTGTAACATCCCACTCTGGTACACTGAGAAAACTTATTCTTTGAGGACACTTGCTCGCAAGTGATCCGGATTGTTATGCTATTAAAACTTTTGGTATTGATTATGAGGCATTATGGGTTGATGAAATGTGGTTTTACTGCATTGACATAGACAGGTGCTATTGACTCGGTTTTACTGAGTGTGCAGCATTTTGGATCTCGAGGATGCAGAGGCATTGATGGAACCCCTTGGAATCCATATCGAGTTAGGGAGTGTACCATTGGGTTTTTATTGTATTACTGTGATATTAGTGCATCTGAATAGATGATATGATATGGATATATTTTGACCCGATTTGTTGATGATGCAGGCTGACGATAGCTTACCGACTAGACTCACATGTGGAGTAAAGGGGTCACACAGGACTACCAAAGATGTTGAGGGAGAGGTGTGGACAGCATCCCTACCACAACCTACTAGCACTCTAGCCGTGGCTCGAATTGTAGGTTAATGTTTACCTAGTTCGAGAGGACCCACGATGTCGTGAGGGCAGATTGCGATAGTCGCTCACAATGATTCTAAGGGACGCGCAATAAGGTGGGGGCCTTATTCCTTAGAGGCACTTAGTCTCCCACAAGTTCACCTCACGAAGTATTGACTCTAGGGGTTTTTGATGTCTACCAATTCAGTCAAGAGGTGAGTGGCACCCTTGGAGCATGTAGTGCATCCTGAAGGGCACGTCACGCAAGGGAAATAGATTAGGGCGAGTGGCATCCTTGGAGCACCTAGTGCATCCTAAAGGGAACGCCGCATTGTTTTGATAATTGAATGAACCTAGTCGGCCTTAGGATGAACACTGTGATAAGAATTCAAAAATAAAAACATTTTCCCTAATAAAATGTCACCCATCACAAAAATTTAAGGTTTAAGTCTAAACTATGCTAGTGGTAAAATTTTATCTATCTAAAAAAATAATAATAATAATAATAAAAATAAAAACAACATAAATAATAATTATGATCTTCATTAAATCTTGTAACACGAAGGGAGTAAGAAATTAATTGTTTCATAAAAAAAAAAAATTGTTGGATTAAAATTTAAGAAGGGAATAAATCGTTTTATTATTTTATGATAATTTAAAATATATTAATTTAATGAGAAAAGGGAAAAAGGGGGTTAATTTACACACCTTCCTTTTTGAGCTCTAAATAAAATGGGGAAAGAGGGAAAAATCTAAAATATTAGGAAACTAGGAAAAGAGGGAAACACAAAAAGAAAAAAGGGGGAAACAAAAGGGAAAAAGCGGAAAGTCAAACTAACTAAAGTATCTACCATTTAAGAGCTTTCTAATTTAAACTGAACTAGCAAATTAATAGTGGGGAAAATCATTAAAACCTTTAAGAGGATTTGGGGACACCTAGGAGCGATTCTAGGAGTAACTCTAGGTGGGTGAGGGAAAAAAGGATAATTAATTAGTTAAAGAAACTAATTTATGGAGGAATGAAGGGGATGGGTGACACTTGTATGGGGAGGAATTTTTAGGAATTAAATTTTAAAAAACTTAACTAAACGCGATTTTTTGAAAGTAGGGAACCATGAAACTCTATATAATGAAGGGAGGAGATGGAGGTTGGATCTTCTTCTGTTTTGCATAACGTTACGCTGCAGAAATATCTACTTTACTGATTTAACTTGTGGGAGTTGGGAAACCTAGCTCAGTGAGGAGTGGTAGCTCGTCCTTGCGAGGCAAGTTGGGAGCTAGTAGAAATCTCTGGATAGTGAGTGTGTGGCCCCTTTGCGGCTCGAGGGGCTAAGGGGGAAGAAGAGTACCCCTAGCATTGGCTGGGAGGTACTGGTGATGTCTTGTCAGTCGACAAGCGGGAGTTGCATGGAGTGCACGGGACTCCCAGTCAGAGCAGGCGATTAGGAAACAATACGCTTTCTTCGTTTGTATGGTAGATTGTTGTAGGATTTATGATTTGGATCTGCATGTTTATTTTGGGTAGGTAAACTGGTGGTCTAGATTCAGGACTAAAATTTTTATGGCCTAGATGATTGATTGATTGGTTTCCCATGACCTTCATTTCCCGCATGTCCTGACCGCCTATGGTGTTTTGATTGAGACCATCATCTTGTTGCCCTTCGTCCCTAGCTCACCAGTCCTCGCCTAAGTAGTCGGCCAGGAGCCTGATCTACGGTCGTCGCCTTAGCATTAAAAGACCTATGGATCTCAATGTTGTGCTTTTCTGTGCGAGGATGGTGAAGCAAAGGAAGAACCCATCCATCGTCTACCTCTGTTGTTGTCCTTGGTAGTTTGTTGTCTTGCGCCCTCTAGCAAAAGTACCTCCACGTATGGAATTCTTGCATCGTGTTGGTTTTCCCTGCGATCATCTCAATGACCTCTCCTAATGGACCCTTGCGTTCCCTTAATATTGGCTGCCTGGATTGTTATCCTAGTAATGTAAAGAATTTCATTTCAGTCCACAATTTTATTGATATCCTGGTAATGTAAAGAATTTCATTCCACCTTGCAATTTCATTGATATCCTGGCATGAAAAGATTTAATCTCAGTCTAGGATTTAATTCAGTCTGCAATTTTTATTGGTACCCTGGAAATGAAAGGATTTAATATCAGTCTGCAAATTTTTCTCATACTGGTATCCTGGAACGCAAAATAATCTAACTTAAATCTGTTTTGTTGGGCATCTTGGAAATGAAACAAAAAAAAACTTAAACTTCTAAGTCAGTGTTTTATTTGGTACTCTGGATTTGGATAACGCTGGTGTCAATTTTCAGCCTGCATTTTTTACACCTGCCAATGATCTGATTTCATTGTCGTTTAACCTATCCCTGGAGGCGAATTGGGGGCTTGCGATTCTATCTACCTGGATAGCGATTTCCATTTCAATTTAAATTGTTAAGAAGGTGAATTTGGCCTGGGATTCTTATTGATCTCTGATTGTTATCTTTTTGGAGAAAACGTGAATCACCTGTCGTGTTAGTACAGTTGGGTAGCAAAACATTTGTATTCTCAGTTGATAAGTAGCAAATTATCTAGGTAGTTTATTAAGGATTATCTGTATATATCATTTACTCCTTACCCGGTCAATCCTTGACGTTTCACACTACCTAAACCTAGGATTTTTCCCTACGAATTGGCCCTTGTTTATACAATTATAGGCTAGGAATTGTCCTTTTACTGACAACTATTTTTTATGTTAAACCCAACCTTCTGTTATGATGACACAAGCGTTTAAGGGTCGGCGCATGTCTGGGCGATTTTGTAAAAGACATTTAGAGTGATTTATTTTCCTTATGACAACAATGTATTTAACGTTAATGGCAGTGAATTTATGATGTCAATTGACAACCAATTTCTTGAAAGATTGCGTTTTTGTTGGACTTTAATATCAGCGAATTTCTATATAATGGCTAGCAAATTTATTCATTGATTGGATGGCTGAATGAATTAATTATTACGGTATAATTACTGGGAGGAAACAAATTTAATTGATCGATGGTGATTTTGTAGCAGTGATTATGACTATGTCTGGGCAACGATTGTGATGGTGTTTTGGTGGCGTTGTGACTGCATTTTAGTCGAGCCTTCGGGTGGCTGTGTAAACATGGTGTTGTAAGGATTGATAATATCATTTATGCTATACAGCTTATTCAAGAGACAACTTTTACCTCTGCGTTTTAGGTAGACAGCATTACCTCTGAGTTGACAGACAGCGATATCAATGCCTTAGATGTGAATGTCACCGTTGCTTTAGAATGTCAGCGTTGAAGGCAGATTACAGCAGGGTTTATGGAATTGATAGCGTGGAGATTCTCACTGTGTTGACCGCGTTTCCATCCATAATCTATTAAGACAATGATTTTATTAGTCAGAAATTTCTATAGACCACATGTTGTATTGTTTTAGACAGTGATCTTTATGGGCAACACTTTCCATTTTATGCTAATTACACAGAGATACCAGTTTATGCAGCGATAACATGGAGTTCTAGACAGCTTTATCTTACCTTTGATAGACAGTGAATTAATGATAGACATCACCATAATAAGAGACAACGATTTAATAATTTGGACAATGATTTATAATCCCCTTTCTTTTTAGACAAAAGGGTTGTGTAATGATGGCACCCACTTGGCTTCCACCTTTTAATCACCTCACTAATCATAAATTATGGTAGTCACCCTCGTTGTCATTAATTAAATAATAGTATTCACTTTCAATACTCCTATGATCATAATTGATGGCATTCTGATGGTGTGGGAATCCAAACAAAAATCGATGATGAACTTTAAGTTGTAAACTATCTATAACTAACTTGGTGGATTATGGTTGTATCCACTTTAATTGCCCTTCGATGTTGTGGATGGGGCAATCCCCCCCTTGTCACCTATGGAATGGTAAGTTCACTTTTAAAAGAATGCATCACCTTAGGTGGTCGCTAACCTCGGCTGCCTTGTACGTTGTTGTCTAGCTTAGTATTTAGAGTCGTCGTGCCACTATTTATGGATTTAAGCAATGCACCCAAAACTGCAGTATCAAGAGTGATAGTAATAAATGGAATGTGTGAACCGAGTCAATTGAATGATGCCTTGCACCCGAGCTTAGGATGAAGCTTGTTGATTGTGGTTTAGTTTTCCAGCACAGTGCATGTTGATGATTGAGGTAGATTAGGAGTTAGAGTTCCTACACACGTAGTTAATGTAAGAGATGTTGTCCTTTAGCTTCTAGGCGTCATCGTGTCTATATAGGGAGTGTAGTCATCCCATTTTTATTTTTCATACTTTCGACCAGTTGCTGGATCTACCAGCGTGTAGAGTCATTTTTTTCGGTGGCTTAATCTACAGGCATTTGTTCGTCATCAGGTTGTGTGGTTTGACTGTGTGTCGTCGTCGCTTTCCTGCTTCAAACAAAACAAAAAAAAATTCACTCTCTGTGTCACTGGTAGTCATAACATTGGGGTTGTTACATATGGTATTAGAGTAGGTTTAACCCTGCGATTGTGGATCACCAGGCTTTCCAATGCAATAAACCCGTGAGTTTTAACCCTTCAATTAATGGAAAACCTTAGAGGATGCCCCAGAGGTCGTGACATGGTGCCGTGGAAGGAAGTGCGACGCCTCCAGAAGTTCTCACACCCTCGGATTTGAACCCCCCAAAGGGGAAGAACCAATCCTTGGGTTGGATTCACTTGTTGTAAGGGATGATGATGGTTTGACAAGGCCCTTCTAGTTTTTATCAAAGGGCCTCGATTCACCATCGGTACTGAGTTGAGGGAAGGGCACCTGTACCCCGGAGGGTCTACAGCACGTCCTAGCAAGTACCGTTTTCTACCACCAAGGACTAGAGAGAGTTGAGTTCGAGCATCCACGAGTGTCATGGATGACGGTGCCTTTGAGGCACGGTTGTAGAGAAAGGCATGGTGCTTCACGCTTCGTGTTTATGACCTCCAACATGAAGGTCCACATGGTGGTCCTCCAACTGAAGGGGAGCACTCTTCTATGGAAGAAGACACTCCTACCACTTTTGAACATGACCGTAAATGACGTTTCATGGGAACATTTCTAAGAGCGGTATATTTCTGAGGAATTCGCTGAGCGTCAGCTCAACGAATTTGATGCCTTGTGACAAGTCAATCACATGGTGCCCAAGTGCGAGGCCCATTTTAGAGCGTTTAAGTATGCTCTGCATCTTTTCCCAAAAACTTAAGGTCAATCAGTTTGGGTTGTCCCTTATTGTTAGAATTCAGCTTCTACTACAGGTACCAAGAATACTAGACCAAGGAAAGTGCATTGGATTGTGGGGTTCCACACTACTAGCATTCCTGCCCAGAGGAAAGGGCCATCATTTTTGGATCAGTCGGACCCACTATCGTCGGAGTTTTTGGGCAAGGCCCATCAAATTCATGCAGCGGTGAATAACCACTAGGCAGAGCATGAATCGACTATGCTCGAGACGTCAGGTACCATCACTAACCAGACCCTTATTATTTTGATAGATCCCAGTGCTACCGAGAGTTTCATTTCAGGTACAACGCTAAAAGGATTAAGGTAAAGGCAGTCGAACAGGATGAGTGTATTTTTGTTTTGTAGAGATGGCTTCAGGAGCCAACAGAAAGTTGGAGGAAAGTTTACATGCCATATCCTTAACCTGGGAGAGTTTGTCACCAGGGCCAACCTGTACATCATGATCTTAAGATCTTATGATGTCATAATTGGTATGGACTAGTTGGACTCGCATGAGGCAATACTCAATTGTAAGACAAAATAGTTGATCTTGGATGAAGACGAGGGACAGAGATATGTGATTGTAGGATGGAACCAGGGAGTTTCCAGGTTCATCTCTTCCTTATAGCTACGGAAGAGCATGTGCAAGGGGTGCAAGCTTTATGTGATCCTTACATTAAAAGAGAAGGGAATAGTGGAAGGTTTAGAACACCTTCCGATGGTGAGAGAGAGTTTACAGACAAATTTTCAGAGGATATACCTGGGATGCCACCGGAGAGGGAATTGGAGTTTACTATAGACCCAAAACTGGGAACTGAACCGATAGCTAGAACGCCTTATCGGATGTCGACCCTGGAGTTACAAGAGTTGAGAATGCAATTGAAGGAATTGTTGGACCTGGGACTAATTCATCCTAGTGTGTCACCATGGGGTGCACCTGTTATTTTCATACAAAAGAGGAATGGGTTGTGGAGGCTCTGCATTGACAACCGTCAATTGAACAAGGCCACGATCAAGAATCAATATCTGTTACAGATGAGTGATGATCTATTCGATCAAATGAATTATGCGACGGTGTTCTCAAAGACCAATTTGCGATCAGGGTATCACTAGTTATAGATCAAGGAGGATGATGTCCCTAATACCACCTTTAAGACATGGTTTGGACATTATGAGTTTATTGTTTTACCGTTTGGACTGAGAAACACCCCAGGGGTATTTATGAGTTTGATGAATGGGGTGTTCCGCAATTACTTGGATATGTTCATCCAAGTATTCATTGACGATATTTTGATCTACTCTCGGACAACGAAGGAGAATGACGAGCACTTGCGCTTGGTACTACAGTGTCTACGAGAGCACAAACTGTATGGGAAGTTGTCCAAATGCTCTTTTTATTAATCGAAGATTCAGTACTTAGGGCATGTCATCTTCGGCAAAGGCATCGCCATGGATCCATCCAAGGTCGAGGCTATCAAGGAATGGCCTGCGCCGAAAAATGTTCCAGAAGTGCATAGCTTCATGGGTTTAGCAGGATACTATCAATGATTCATCGAGGGATTTTCGAAGATAGAAAATCTGATAAGAGAATTGTAGAAGAAAAACAAGAAGTTTGTTTGGACCGAGAAATGTGCAGAAGCATTTCGGAGGCTCAAGGAGTTGTTGAGAACAACACTGATACTAAAGGTCCCTGAGATGGACGCGAACTTCTTGGTATGCACTGACACATCCAAGGAAGTCTTAGGCAGAGTCTTGATGCAATACAGACAAGTGATCACTTACATCTCGAGGAAACTAAGAAGGCATGAGGAGAACTACGTGATGCACGATTTGGAATTGTTAGCCATCATTTATGCCTTGAAGGTTTGGAGACACTACCCTATTGGACGAAAATTTGAAATAAAGACTGACCATTGTGGACTACAACACATCTTTACACAAAGCGACCTAAACGCATGACAATGGCGTCGGTCAGAATTGCTTAGCGAGTATGACTTTGAGATTATTTACATAAAAGGAACAGTGAACTCAGTGGCAGACGCATTGAGTCAGAGATCGCGCATATTTTTGGTGCTGCCTCTTCAGATGAATCTACGTGAAAAGATTCTAACTTTACAGTGTGATGATTTTCGTAGTAGTAGACACTCTGATGAAGAGTGCTCACTTTATTCCTATGTGTATGATGTATCAAGCACCTGACATAGCTAAATTTTTCTTCAGTGAGATTGTGAGGTTACATGACGTGCCTAAGAGGATTATATCTAATCAAGGATCGGTGTTTACTGGACGATTTTGGGCGAGTTTCCAAGAGGCCTTGGGAACCTGACTTAACTTTAGTATTGTGGATCACCCGAAGATGGATAGGCAAACCGAACAAACGAACCAGACCTTGGAGAACATGATGTGCTTGTACATGATGGACCAACAGAAGCATTGGGAGGAATTCTTTCCACTGGTAGAATTCACTTATAACAACATTTACCAAAGTGTCATTAAGATGGTACCTTTCAAGATTCTTTACGGGCGATTGTGTCGGGCGCATTTGATTTGGGATCAGCTTGCTGATAGGGTCCAGGTGGGACCGGAAGCAATCCAAGAATTGGAAGATTAAATGAAAACTTTAAGACAAAGTATCAAGGAAGCACAGGATCATCAAAAGAGTTACGATGATGCGTGTCATGTCGACCATAGTTACATTGTGGCGACCGAGTCATTTTACGGTTGAAACCGCATAAGAGTTCGATCTAGTTTGGAAAAAGGGGGCTAAACTATATCCTAGGTTCGTGGGATCCTACGATGTTTGGGAAAAGAGAGGCCTGTGGCCTAATGACTAGCCTTGCCTAATTCTTGAGGCGTATGCATGATGTATTTCACGTCTCTGTTTTTGACTTTATGATTAGTGATCCTACACATGTTTGACTTGAGCAGCTTATGGGTGTTGGATGAGGTTACGCTCATAGCTGAGCCGATCTACATCTTGGATCATCACCTTCGACATCTGCAGCGTCGAATGATAGAGCAGGTCAAGATCTAGTGGCACAATTATAGTCCACACTCGGTGACCTGGGAGGACGCATATGATATGTGCCAACAGTTTCCATTTTTGTTTGATAGATAGGCATATGATACTGTGATACACTTTATTTTGGCATATATACTGTGAAACTTCGGGATGAATTTTAGACCAAGAAGGGGTGTATGTAACATCCCGCTCTGGCGCACTGAGCAAACTTATTCTTTGAGGACACTTTCTCGCAAGTGATACAGATTATTATGCTATTAAAACTTTTGATTTTGATTATCAGGCGTTATGGGTTGATGACATGTTGTTTTACTACATTGACATAGACAGGTGATATTGACTCAGTTTTACTAAGTGTGCAAGAATTTGGACCTCGAGGATGCAAAGGCATCGATGGAACCCCTTGGACTCTAGATCAAGTCAGGGAGTGTACCATTGGGGTTTGATTGTATTACTATGATATTAGTGCATCTGAATAGATGATATAATATGGATATATTCTGACCCGATTTGTTGATGATGCAAGATGACGATAGCTTGCTGACCAGACTCACATGTGGAGTAAAGGGGTCACACACGACTACTAGAGATGTTGAGGGAGAGGTGTGGACAACAGCCTTACCACAGCCTACTAGCACTCCCGCCGTGGCTTGAACTGTAGGTTAACGTTTACCTAGTTTGAGAGGACCCACGATGCCATGAGGGTAGACTGCGACAGTCGCTCACGATGATTCTAAGGGGCACACAATAAGGTGGGTGCCTTGTTCCTTAGAGGTCCTTAGTCTCCCACAAGTTCACCTGGCGGAGTATTGACTCCAGGGGTTTTTGATGTCTACCAAGTCAGTAAAGAGGAGAGTTGCACCCTTGGAGCACGTAGTGCATTCTGAAGGGCACGTCATGCAAGGGAAACAAATTAGGGCGAGTGGCACCCTTGGAGCACCTAGTACATCTTGAAGGGCACATCGCGTTGTTTTGATAATAGAACGAACCTAGTCAGCCTTAGGATGAACACTGTGATAAGAATTTAAAAAAAAAAACATTTTCCCTAACAAAATGTCGCCCATCACGAAAATTTAAGGTTTAAGTCTAAACTATGCTAGTGGTAAAATTTTATCTATCTAAAAAAAATAATAATATTAATAATAAAAATAAAAACAACATAAATAATAATTATGATCTTCGTTAAATCTTGTAACACGAAGGGAGTAAGAAATTAATTGTTTCATAAAAAATAAAAAAAAACTGTTGGATTAAAATTTAAAAAGGGAATTAATCGTTTTATTATTTTATGATAATTTAAAATATATTAATTTAATGAGAAAAGAGAAAAAGGGGGTTAATTTCCACACCTGCCTTTTTGAGTTCTAAATAAAAAGGGGAAAGAGGGAAAAATCTAAAATATTAGGAAACTATGAAAAGAGGGAAACACAAAAAGAAAAAAGGGGGAAACAAAAGGGAAAAGGCGGAAAGTCAAACTAAGTAAAGTATCTACCATTTAAGAGCTTTCTAATTTAAACTAAACTAGCAAATTAATAGTGGGGAAAATCATTAAAACCTGTAAGAGAAATTGGGGACACCTAGGAGCGATTCTAGGAGTAACTCTAGGTGGGTGAGGTAAAAAAGGATAATTAATTAATTAAAGAAATTAATTTATGGAGGAATGAAGGGGATGGGTGACACTTGTACGGGGAGGAATTTTTAGGAATTAAATTTTAAAAAGCTTAACTAAACAATATTTTTGGAAAGTAAGGAACCAAGAAACTCTATATAATGAAGGGAGGAGATGGAGGTTGGATCTTATTTTGTTTTGCGTAATGTTATGTTGGAGAAATATCTACTTGACTGATTTAACTTGTGGGAGTTGGGATACCTAGCTCGGTGAGGAGTGGTAGCTCGACCTTGTAAGGCGAGCTGGGAGCTAGTCGAAATCTCTGGATAGTGAGTGTGTGGCCCCTTTGCAGCTCGGGGGGCTAAGGGGGAAGAAGAGTACCCCTAGCATTGGATGGGAGGTACCGGTGAAGTCTCGTCGATCGACAAGCGCGAGTTGCATGGAGCGCGCAAGATGTCCACTCAGAGTAGGCGATCAGGCAATGGTATGGTTTCTTCGTTTGTATAGTAGATTGTTGTAGGATTTATGATTTGGATCCACATGTTTATTTTGGGTAGGTAAACTGGTGGTCTAGATTTAGGACTAAAATTTTTATGGCCTAGCTGATTGATTGATTGGTTTCCCATGACTTTCGTTTCCCCGCATGTCCTGACCACCTGTGGTGTTTTGATTGAGACCATCGTGTTGTTTCCCTTCATCCATAGCTCACCAGTCCTCGCCTAAGAAGTCATCCAGGAGCCTGATCTACGGTCGTCGCCTTAGCGTTAAAAGACCTATGGATCTCAACACCCTGCTTTTCTATGTGACGATGGTGAAGCGAAGGAAGAACCCATCTGTCATCTACCTCTATTGTTTTCCTTGGTAGTTTGTTGTCTTGCGCCCTCTAGCAAAAGTACCTCCACGTATGGAATTCTTGCGTCGTGTTGGTTTCCCCTGCGATCATCTCAATGACCTCTCCCAATGGACCCTTGCATTCCCTTACTATTGGCTATGTCGATTGTTATCCTGGTAATGTAAAGAATTTCATTTCAGTCCACAATTTTATTGATATCTTGGTAATGCAAAGAATTTCATTTCAGTCTACAATTTCATTGATATCCTGGTAATGAAAATATTTAATCTCAGTCTAGGATTTAATTCAGTCTGCAATTTTTATTGGTACCCTGGAAATGAAAGGATTTAATATCAGTCTGCAATTTTTTCTCGTACTGGTATCCTAGAACGCAAAATAATCTAATTTAAATCTGCGTTGTTGGGCATCTTGGAAAATGAAAAAAAAAAAACTTTAACTTTTAAGTCGGCGTTTTATTTGGTACTCTGGATTTGGATAACGCTGGTGTCAATTTTCAGTCTATGTTTTTTACACCTGCCAGCGATCTAATTTCATTGTCATTTAACCTGTCCTTGGAGGCGAATTGGGGGCCTGGGATTCTATCTACCTGGCCAGCGATTTCCATTTCAATTTAAACTATTAAGAAGGCGAATTTGGCCCGAGATTCTTATTGATCTCTGACTGTTATCCTTTTGGAGAAAACGTGAATCACCTGTCATGTTAGTATAGTTGGGGAGAAAAACGTTTGTATTCTCAGTTGATAAGTAGCAAATTATCTGGGCAGTTTATTAAGGATTATCTGTACATATCATTTACTCCTTACCCGGTCAATCCTTGATGTTTCATACTACCGAAACCAAGGATTTTTCCCTGCGAATTGGCCCTGGTTTATACAATTACAGGCTGCAAATTGTCCTTTTACTGACAACTATTTTTTATGTTAAACCCAACCTTTTGTTATGATGACACAAGCATTTAAGGGTCAACGCATTTGTAATGTCTAGGTGATTTTGTAAAATACATTCAGAGTGATTTATTTTCCTTATGACAACAATGTATTTAGCATTAATGGCAGGGAATTTATGATGTCAATTGACAGCCAATTTCTTGAAAGACTGCGTTTTTGTTGGACTTTAATATCAGCAAATCTGTATATAGTGGCCAACAAATTTATTCATTGATTGGATGGTTGAATGAAAGAATTATTATGGTATCATTATTGGGAGGCAGTGAATTTAATTAATCGACGGTGATTTTGTAGTAGCGATTATGACAGTGTTTGGGCAACGATTGTGATGGTGCTTTGGTGCCGTTGTGAGTGCGTTTTAGTCGAGCCTTCGGGTGGTTGTGTAAACATGGTGTTGTAAGGATTGATAATATCATTTATGCTATACAACTTATTCGAGAGACAACTTTTACCTCTGCATGTTAGGTAGAAAGTATTACCTCGGAGTTGACAGACAACGATATCAATGCCTTAGATGTGAATGTCACCATTGCTTTAGAATGTCAGCATTGAAGGTGGATTACAGTAGGGTTTATGGAATTGACAGCGTGGCGATTCTCATTGTGTTGACTGCATTTCCATCCATAATCTATTCAGATAGCGATTTTATTAGTTAGAAATTTCTATAGACCGCATATTGTATTGTTTTAGACAATGATTTTTATGGACAGTGCTTTGCATTTCATGTTAATTACATAGAGATACCAGTTTATGCAGTGATAACATAGAGTTCTAGACAGCTTTATCTTACCATTGATAGACAGTGAATTAATGATAGACATCACCGTAATAAGAGACAGCGATTTAATAATTTGGACAATGATTTATAATCCCCTTTCCTTTTAGATAAAAGGGTTGTGTAATGATGGCACCCACTTGGCTTCCACCTTTTAATCACCTCATTAATCATAAATGATGGAATTCACCCTCGTTGTCATTAATTAAATAATAGTATTCACTTTCAATACTCCTATGATCATAATTGATGGCATTCTGATGGTGCGAGAATCCAAACAAAAATCGATGTTGAACTTTAAGTTGTAAACTATCTATAACTAACTTTGTGGCTTATGGTTGTATCCACTTTAATTTCCCTTCGATGCTGTGGTCGGGGCAATCCCCCCCTTGTCACCTATGGAATGGTAAGTTCACTTTTAAAAGAATGCATCACCTTAGGTGGTCGCTAACCTCGGTTGCCTTGTACGTTGTTGTCTAGCTTAGTATTTAGAGTTGTCGCGCCACTATTTACGGATTTAAGCAATGCACCCAAAACTATGGTATCAAGAGTGACATTAATAAATGGAATGCGTGAACTTAGTCAATTGAATGACACCTTGCACCCGAGCTTAGGATGATGCTTGTTGATTGTGGTTTAGTTTTCCAGCACAGTCCATGTTGATGATTGAGGTAGATTATGAGTTAGAGTTCCTGCGTGCATAGTTAACGTAAGAGATGTTGTCCTTTATCTTCTAGGTGTCGTTGTGTCTGTGTCGAGCGGGTAGTCATCCCTTTTTTATTTTTCATACTTTCGACCAGTTGCTAGATGTGCTAGTGTGTAGAGTCGTTTTTGTCGGTGGCCTGATCTGTAGTCATTTGTTCATTGTCAGGTTGTGTGGTTTGACTATGTGTCGTCATCGCTTTCCTACTTCAAACAAAAAAAAAATGCACTCTTTGTGTCACTGGTATTCGTAATGTTGGGGTCACTACACCATCGTTATTGATCCAAGTCCAGAACTCCCACATGGATTTTTGTCTCATCATCCAAAATATCATCGAGAGAGAAGTACCGTTCCATTTGTGAAACCCACCCTGTCAGTTCTAACCCATCAAATTTATGCATCTCAACTTTGGGAACCTGATTCCAAGAATTGAGGGAGCCCAAAGGGGAGTGGAAATATGACTATGCTCATAATGGGAAGAAACAAAGGCCTCTAGTTGGTATTCAGGTTGCTTATCTTTGATGTGTAGGATGAGGTCATTTGGTTGCTAGGTGAGAGTGTCCATGTGTTGTGATAGGTTCTCTTCTAAGGATTCCATGCGTTGTGTCAGTTTGTCGTACAAGTTGTTGACCTTATTTTCTATTTCTTCCAGGTTCTGAGAGTGTGTGGTAGGGGGCATTGAGGAGGTTTATGTATAAGAGTTATACTCCAATTTGAATAATACTGTAGTGGAAAAATATGTACTAATTTTGCAAATCGAATGCAGGAGGTAAGGTTGCATGACAATAGATCTTATCTGTTCCATTTATGTTGTGTTTTTGTCCCAAGGGTTAAGGTATTTAGGGTTTCTACATACAAGTGTTTTCCTTATGCTATAACTATCTGATATACATGTGGGGTTGAACAGTAGTACTTGGCCTAATATATGAGGGTACCAACTAAGGAGGCTAGATCGTACCCTTAGTCGTACTACCCGATTACCCAGGTACTAGAGAGTATCTTCCCGAGTGTTGTTCTATGTTGCACTATAGCAGTCAAGAATCCAATCGATTTATCTATGAAGGGATTCAGTATGTCTAGGTCAATACGTATACAAGTATTTTCTAATGCACTATCACTCGAAGGGGTACCAACATGGGTTACAAGGGTGGCCAACAATGTGGGCTTAAGTACCACTTGTAGTCCCTGTGTGTATGCTTCCCCGATCATGGATTTATGCATTCAATGACATATCACTGTAGCTTTGAGACCCTAGAATACGTATCTACCCTAAAAAAAAATACCCACAGTTCTTTCCCAAGAAAGAGCTCTGATACCACTTGTAAGGTCCAGATCTAATATATCAAACAGAAAACATAAATACTACAGAAAAATACCATGGAACAATAAAAATATAGAGAACCACAACCAGATAATGATACCTTTATTGATAGGAAGTTGATTTCTCTTTCCTCTTCAATGGAGAAACCTCCAATAGAGAAACTCTCTTTTACAATAATTATTCGGAAAATTTTCATCATACCTCCTACTCTTATTTATACTAATTCTACCTTCCAAAGAACATTCTAGAGGAAGATCCTTCTAGAAGTGGAAGCTTCTATTAGGTCTTCTTACATTGACTTGTTCTCATTTATTTATGAGGCCTTATTAACTAATGTCAACCTTTATTACATTGAAATTATATAGTACTCTAACTAATAACCGACTAAGATGGGTTAGGATAGGACCTTAACAACTGTAATTTACAAAGTTGCATGTTTATGGGCACTAACAGTAAGAAGAAATAAACTAGTGCACACATAAGATGATGAAGCATTTATACCCTTTTCACGTGGGCCAAATATATATGGTCATGTGCATTAATTTTCTAAATGAATCGACCTGACAAGCCAACACATTATGATTGGTACCTATGATTTGACTGAATGGACTAAATTGCTTTCATCATTTTCCAATGGATCTGGATGGCCATGAGCGATTTCCGGGTCTACATCAAACATAGTATCCATGAGGGGAAACACTTTACTATGCAATAAAGGTATATAAACATCAATTCAATTTTCAAGAAGCCTTCCATTTATGAGTCCATGAGTTGGCAATATTCACGATATGTCAACCATGGATTTATTATCTGTAATTTACTTATATTTAACTGTATCTAATTTGATGTCTTTGATACAATTATTATCAAAATATTTAATATAGATTCAATTTTCATGGAGTATTTTGTCTCCATGTTAGTCAATGAGCTGGTTTGGTGATATTCACGATATCTAGAAAATGGATTTGTTATGTTTATTTTATTTTATTTTATTTTTATATTCAACAACCTTTGTTGTCTTTCCTTTGCCACATGAGGTCGAGATTGAGTTATTGAAATCGAAATGTTAGATGACTTCCTCACTCCCTTTTTCAAAAGTCCAATAAATCCACAAATTATCATAGAGATCATCCATGACTAACAACAATGCAAATTCATTCCACTCATCCAATCTATCCAACTTGATTGGATTAATGAGTGTCATTTCATCACTTGGTTTTTACTAATCTAATGGCCAAGTCAATTCCACCATAACCTCTCACCTTTTTTAAGAATTTGTCATCTCTCACTTTTTTTTTTAGCAATATCCATCATAAATTCGTTAAATTCCTTTATATGCACAATGCACTCTCCATTTATAAATTCCCTCCTCATCCTCTTGGTTTTGCATGAATGAATCACAAATAGAAAAAAAAAAAATCATTAATTTTTCTATCTTTGTATTCATTCAAAAATGTGGAAGATTTTGTGTGTAGATTAGTTGTTGTGTGGACTAAATATTCTTCTCATTTCTATCTATGTTAGAAAAGAGGTGAAATCAAGAACCAAATGTAGTGTGAAGTTATCAAATCCGAGTTTGAAGTGTTGTATAATAATGATGTGTCACCAGAGGAAACAAAGCTACTATATTTCATTACATACACAAGCTCTAATTAGAGTGATTTCCCTACACATAGACAACGATAATAAAAATGCATTCTTAACGGAAAGGTTAGAACCTTTATTGTACTGCCTCCTAGACAGTATACATAGTGATGAGTTCGCTTTGACTACTCTATTAATTTGGGTTGACTTTAAAAATTTTGTAAAAAAATTAATGTGTAACATAACAAACTCAAAATTTTATTTTTTAATATGTAAAAAAACTGAATTTTCTTACATTTCATTGGCTGATAACTTTATAGTGTTATTGCAGCCTTCACGTATTTCGAGATCAGAATTAACTCAATGACATGACACACTGGGTAAGGGTAAGTTGAATTTATATTTTATATTTATATTTAATAATTTTATATTTATATTTAATAATTTATGGTCAAGTTTTCATGACAGGCTGAGGAGGCAGTACGCGCAGCCTCGCTACCTTGTTTCTAGTAGTTATATTAATATTAGTTTCATTTCATTAGATTTTCTTGATTAGTTATGAAATTTAGGAATTCGAAAATTCAACAAAATGGGAAGTCGAGCATTATACCTTAACAAGGGGGCGAAAAAACTTAATAGAGTTTGGTGACAGGAAATTTCAAAATGGTGAAAGAAGAAGAATATGATAAAGATGAATATATCATTTTATGTTTAGTTATGAGTTTAGTATTGTAGCAGTAAGATGAATATATCAAATTATGTATATGAATATATTATAAAATATTACATTTATCAAATTTTAATAAAMAYTGTGATAAATTTTGATAAATYTACTTTTATYAGTAATACATTTTWAAWTTTTTARATTTTAATAAAAGGTATGATAAAYCTTYATAAATTTATYTYTATYACTAATATWTTTTAAATTTATTATWATWATWATWATAATAATAATAATAATAATYTATTTTTAAAATYATAGYTAAACYAGACATYMAATTGGTGTATAAAACCYTTKTCYYACYARATATTTRTATAAAATATTTTTATACTATCCATTTTYATGGATGTTGTTTKCATCTTAAAAATATATATTACTACTACCAATTAAAYATATTAATACATTATAAATTTTTGATATATTATACTTATTAAAAAAAAATTGYAATATTCATTTTGATTGATGTTATTTGCATCATAAAAACAAYTATTGCTACTACCAATTAAGCTTTCAAACACTAGCTACATAAGAAAARTAAWTTTTGACTTATTAGTTCATGATTTAAAAAGTCCAACKCTTTAATAAATTKGGGGTGAACCACGGTATACCATATYATTTAATTTAAAAATATACATAAAAAAATATGAGGTATTATTTTAAATTTAAATTATTAGAAAATCAAATGATTAATAAGTGGATAAATTAATTTTTTAATAATTTTTGGTAAATAATAATTTTTATATTTTAATTATTTAAATAATTTAAAATAAGTTGAATGATTAAATGTCCTAAAATAAAGTTTTAATTAAATAATTTAAAGTGTACTAAAATCTATAAAATTTTAGTTATAAATTTGTTGAAATTTTCTCAAAAAAAATTTTAAAAGTGATGATTCTATTCTTTTATTATCTTACTCCATAGAAAATTACCTTTGTTATTCAAATCCAACCTGCACAATAAGACGAATGAGAGGATACAAACCCAACCTGCACAACATGACGAATGAGGATCAATAGGTGCTATACATTAAATACTAATTACAAATACCTAGACAATCTATACATTAACTAGTAATTACAAATACCTGGACAATATGGAACTGGCAACGTGTCATGAGCATATGATAAAGTAGTAGTCTAAACGTTCTACCTTTTGGGGGTTTTCTGGCCACTTTTTTCGTTTGATTTTTCCCGAAATCCGGTAATCAATGGTTGGATCTGCATATTTGAGTGGCTAACTTTGTAGAATCCGAGTGCCCCAGGGGTTTTTCAGCACGCTGAATCCATTTATACATTCAGAAAGGCAATTTAAACAACATAAAATGGATATTTTGTCCAAATTTACATCGTCGAGTTCCGACCAATTCCTGCTAGAAAACCCAAAAGGTAGAACGTTTAGCCAATGCCAATGATAAAGGGGAACAAGACTAAGAGGCATGTTGCAAATGCTATTGAAATCATAAGAAATGAATCTCTTTCTGACCACCAATAAAATTTTGTATGATCTGTTGCGTGAAAGAGGTTGATCCCTCTCTAGGTGGACAAACAGAAATCGATTCATCATCGTCGATCCTCCATTTTGAAAAAAGTTGTCAAAGTAGAAAAATGTGTTGTTTTCGAAGTTGCCATGTTGAAGTTATCATCCAAGGAATTTGTGAAGGGAAGGGATGACAGAATGAATAATAAATACTTCCCCCACATGATCAGATGTCACATCCACACATTGATTTTTCTTACGATGTAACTAGCAATTGCTCCCAAAGGTGCAAAAAGTATGTCGTTATAAGGTGAAAATGTCGAATTGTTTTATTTTATGAAATTGGTTGAGTAAACTAAGAACATTTTGATCATATGAAGGAAATTTTGGAAATGTTTTGTTTGTTGTAATGAATCCTAATGTTTTAGGAACTGTGAAGTGTGATGTTTCTTGGAGATAAGGTGTGATGTGATATGTTGAGATCAAATCAATTTTGAATGAGAAACATTGTGTTGCAACCAAATCAAATTTGAGTTTGAGTGTGAAACAATGTGTATCTCATTTTGAAGAAGATTTGGTGTTAATTATTTGTCCTATGTTTATCACTTAAAAAATTTGTCTTTGGTGCAATTTTTCAAAAATATGTTTTGGCTTATGCTACTTCGCACAAAAATAAACTTTAGTTGGTTGCGACATTTCTCATGGATGAAATATTTTTTAGGATGCGACTTATCACATCATGTATAAGTTTCATTTTGTGTGACATATGGAATTGCTAAAAAGTTTCATGTCAAGTGACATATCACATTTTCAAAATTTCCTTTGGTGTGACACATCACTTCCACGATATTCCACATGGTTGCAAACTTTGTTAGGTCATGAAATATTGCAACGTATAAAAGTTTATTTTCGTGCAACATATTGCATCATCAACCTTTCCTTCATTGCGACACAGTGCATATTGCACCTAAAATACCTTTGGAAATGACATATCACATTGAGCAAAACTTTCCTTTTTCATGACATATCACATCGCAAAAAATGGTGTTTATGTGTGACACACTTTTCCAAAACTTTCCTTCTAACACATCTCATCTTCCCAAATATTCCTTTTTTAGGACATATCACATCATATCAAAGTTTCTTTCTACATGACACAACGCACTTTCTCAAACTTTCCTTCATTGTGGCACAATGTGTAGCACACCGAAAATGCTTCTAGCTATGACATTACATCGATCCGAACATTACTTTTTTGTGACATTTGAAATCATGAAAAAGTTTGTTTTTGTGTGACACATTGCACTTTCTCAAGCATTCCTTCATTGTGAGAAATGTAAAATTTCTAAAATGGTATTATGTAAAGTGGTTTTAATAACAAGAGGAAACCAAACCCTTTTAAACTAAAAGCATGGCCACTTCTTCATCCAACAACCACCAAGATCCATAGAAATTTTGGACTACCATACTTATCACATTTGGAAAACTTGCAAAGATTTCAATAGGAGCCATGAACAATATAAATATTTATGATCCAAGAAGTTGAGTGAGTGCACTTCTTCAAATTGGATTTGTAATATTATAGAATGTAAAGGAGCTCTTGATTTCAATGTATTTGAGCTGTTGCATCACTAGAAAATAGGTTCTTCATAGGATTTTTTGGATTTTGCATCTTCTACTACATCTCTCGATGGTCAATCTGACAATTTGTTTTTTTTGGATCTTAAGATCCCATGGGGAGGTTTGTATATAACTTGTCAAGGTGTTGAGAAGGAGTTACATGTGCAATGCATAGGTTTCTACATTATTTTCTTTCATGCATTTCCTTTCGTGCGGCATATCGCATCACTTGGAAGTTTCCTCTCATGTGACAAAGGAAGTGTGCATCCTTCCAAAATAAAGTGTAGGCACATGAACCAAAGTTCCAAGTGTGTGAATGAGGACCAAAATTTCAAAATTTATTGTTTTAAATATAGAATAAAATCAATAATGTCATTGTACTTATATGTGCATATTTGAAGGACTTGAAATAAGAAAAAAAGGAAGAATGTTTAGGATAATTTATCTTACGTACATTAGTCTTACAATGATTTAATGCCACTTCTAACATCCATAAATTTCATCTCCCTTGTATCAGATGCTATCATAGAAATGTCATGGTTGGTTAAACATGTTTAAGTGTGTTGAAGATTAATTATTTCTAACTAAAAGTAACTATGGTTGAGTATGATGGTTGAATTTGGTTGAGTAGACATCATAATGGTCAACTATGGTTGATTGTAGGTTGAGTTTGGTCAAATTTGGGTAACAATGGTTGACTATAGTTGACCATGTTTGACTATGGGTGATGATGGTTGACTGTAGTACACCTTCTGGATAGGGCTAACGATGGTTGACTATTTTTGACAATAATTAACTTATGTTAATTACAATTCTTAATGGTTCAACATGGTTGATTGTAGATTGAGTATGGTTATCTTAGGTTGATTGTGGTTAATTATAATTTATTATGCATGATAGTGTTTAACTATGGTTAATTTCTTTTTAGTGTGACAAAATTAATAATAAATACTTCCCCACATGATCGATGTCACATCCACACATCGATTTCTCTTACGATGTAACTAGCATTTGCTCCCAAAGGTGCAAAAAGTATGTCGTTATACGATCAAAATGTCGAATTGTTTTATTTTATGAAATTAGTTGAGTAAACTAATAACATTTTAAAAATGAAATTGCTTGAGTAAACTAAGAACATTTTGATCGTATGAAGGAAATTTTGGAAATGTTCTCTTTGTTGCAATGAATCCTAATGTTTGAGGAAGTGTGAAGTGCAATGTGTCACATAGATAAGGTGTGATGTGATATGTTGAGATCAAATTAATTTTGAGTGTGAAACATTGTGTTGCAACCATGTAAACTTTGAGTTTAAGTACGAAACAATGTGTAGCGCATTTTGAAGAATATTTGGTGTTAATTGTTTGTCTTATGTTTATCACTTAAATTTTTTTGTCTTTCATGCAAATTTTCTAAAATATATTTTGGCTTATGCTACTTCTCACAAAAATAAACTTTTGTTGGTTGCGACATTTCTCATGACTGAAATATTTGTTAGGATGTGACTTATCACATCGTGTATAAGTTGCATTTCATGTGACATATTGTATCGCTAAAAAGTTTCATTTCATGCGACACATCACATCTTCAAAACTTCCTTTGGTGTGACATATCACATCCACGATATTTCACATGGTTGAAAACTTTGTCAGGTCATGACATATTGCAACACATAAAAGTTTCTTTCGTGCAACATATTGCATCATCAACCTTTCCTTCATTGCGAAGAAATCCATATTGCACCTAAAATTCCTTTGGAAATGACATATCGCATTTCTCGAAACTTTCCTTTGTCATGACATATCACAACGTAAAAAAGGTTTTTTTTTCGTGACATGTTGCGCTTTCCCAAATCTTTCCTTCTAACATATCTTATCTTCCCAAACTTTCCTTTTTCAAGACATATCACATCAGGTCAAAGTTTCTTTCTGCATGACACAACGCACTTTCTCAAACTTTTCTTCATTGTGGCCTAATGTGTAGCATACTGAAAATGCTTCTAGTTGTGACATTACATCGATTCGAGCTTTAATTTTTCGTGACATATGGCATCACGAAAAAAAATTGTTTATGTGTGACACATTGAACTTTCTCAAGCATTCCTTCATTGTGAGAAAAACAAAATTTCTAAAATGGTATTCTGTAAAGTGGTTTTAATAACAAGAAGAAACCAAAACCTTTTAAACTGAAAGCATGGCCACTTATTCATCCAACAACCACCAAGATCCATGGAAGTTTTGGACAACTATACTTATCCCATTTGGAAAACTTGCAAAGAGTTCAAGAGGAACCATGAACACTATAAATATTTATGATCCAACAAGTTGAGTGAGTGCACTTCTTCAATTTGGATTTGAAATATTATAGTGTGTAAAGGAGCTCTTGAATTCAATGTATTTGAGCGGTTACATCACTAGAAAATAGGTTCTTGATAGGATTTTTTGGATTATGCATCTTCTCCCACATCTATCGATGGTCAATCTACCAATTTTTTAATGTTGCAGCTTAAGCTCCCATGGGGATGTTTATATATAACTGGCCAAGGTGTTCAGAAGGAGTTGCACATGCAATGCATAGGTGTCCACATCATTTGATTTCATGCATTTCCTTTTGTGCGGCATGTCACATCACTTGGAAGTTTCCTCTCGTGTGACAAAGGAAGTGTGCATCCTTCCAAAATCAAGTGTAGGCACATAAACCAAATTTCCAAGTGTGTGAATGACGACCAAACCTTCAAAATTTATTATTTTAAATATAAAATAAAATAAATAATGTCATTGGACTTGTATGTGCATATTTAAAGGACTTGAAAGAAGAAAAAAATGAAGAATGCTTAGGATAATTTATCTTTTGTTGGGCTTACAACCATTTAATGCTACTTCTCACATCCATAAATTTTCATCTCCCCTGTATTAGATGCTATCATAGAAATGTCATGGTTGGTTAAACATGTTTAAGTGTGTTAAAGATTAATTATTGTTAACTAAAACTAACTATGGTTGAGTATGATGGTTGAATTTGGTTGAGTAGAAATCATAATGATTAGCTATGGTTGATTGTAGGTTGACTTTGGTCAACTTTGTGTAACAATGGTTGACTATAGTTGACGATGTTTGACTATGGGTGATGATGGTTGACTATAGTAGGCCTTCTGGATGGTGCTAATGATGGTTGATTGTTGTTGACAATAATTAACTTAGGTTCATTATAGTTCTTAATGGTTCAACATGGTTGATTGTAGATTGAGTATGGTTATCTTAGATTGATTGTGGTTAATTATAATTTATTATGCGTGATAGTGTTTGGCAATGCTTAATTTTTTTTTAGTGTATCAAAGATTAACTGTTGTTAACTGAAAGTGACTATGGTTGAGTATGATGGTTGAATTTGGTCAAGTAGAGATCATAATGGTTAATTGTGGTTTATTGTAGGTTGAATTTGGTTAACAATGATTGACTATGGTTGAAGGTGGTTGGATATGGTTGACTATAGTGGACCATGTTGATAAGGTTGATCATTTTTAAGTATGGTTGACTATTATTGATCTTGTTTGACTATGGCTAATTATTGTTGATAATAGTTAACTTTGGTACATTAAGGTTATTAACAATTAAGTATGGTTGATTGTAGATTGAGTATGGTTATCCTTGGTTGATTGTGATTGACTATAAATGATTATGGTTGATAGTGTTTGACTATGGTTAAACATGTTTGAGTGTGTCAAAGATTAACTATTGATGAGTAAAAGTGACTATGATCGAGTATGATGGTTAAATTTGGTGGAGTAGAGATTATAATGGTTAACTAAGGTTGATTCTAAGTTGACTTTGGTAAAATTTGGTTAACAATGGTTGACTATAGCATGTTCTTGAATTTTATTTACGTTGGCTAACAATCATTGAGTATAGTATGTGGTTAATTTTGGTTTAGTTTTGTTTACATAATCTTTGATGAGTGCCGTAATGCGACATAACCATTGATGAACAATGTGATGCGACATAAGCCAACCAAGATGAACGTTGCAATGTGACATAACCCTTGATTAATATCACAATGCAACATAACCATTGAGTAACATAGAAATTCAATATAAGTCAACAAAGAGGAATGTCACAATGCAACATAACCATTGAT
>JZKD02S0244817.1:514425-544404 GCA_000966675.3 Picea glauca
GGTGCTTCAAAGTCTTCAAGATCAACATGAAAATTGGAACCATCTTGAGGTTGAATATTAGTACTCAATTTAGATTGGTTAACAATTAATCAATCTTTCTTTTCTGAGAGATAAATGAGATATTGAAACCATTCATCAATAAGAGGAATTTATTTCAAAGAGAATCTAGTACAAACATGTATCAACCTAATTGCAAAATCATTGAATGATTCATCATTTTCTTTCCTTAAGCAACTTAATTCTTTAACTAATTCATCGTAATCATAATTGCTAAAAACTGATAAAAACTCAATTACAAACTCGAACCAAGAATGGATAGAATTAGCTCAAAAGGAGTCAAACCAATATTTAACCTGACCTCGAAAAGTGAGGGAAACAACCTACATATGAGATTGAGATCAATGATCTTATTCTTTAAGCACTTAAAACCAAATTCAGAAATATGGTCTACTGCAGATGTGTTCCCTTCACCATCAAAGGTGATTTTTGAAAAGAGAACAACTGTGTTGTTGGGAATAACTGATAATGAGATATTTAAAGCATGTTCCAACACAGTGATTTGGGAAGGAGCCATGAAAAATTAATAAATTGAATATATTGACTCCAAATAGTTATCTTGTCATCTAACTTGCCTTCTAGTGCATTATAAGATGATAGAGAAGAATTTATAAATTTGGAATTATGACAGGCTGAGGGGTGAAACATTTAATCATTAAATTTCCCTCAGTCCTCCTTCTAGCGCCATTTGTTGACGGACGTTTATGACACACCATCAATAGGAAGGATAGATCTGGTCTGGGGTTATCTGTTTAACCCAAGTCGTTTGGTGTGATCTAACCTGATGGGTTTAATGGCTCATTTAGCCAACTAGGGTCTTAAAAATAGCAAAAGGAAATAAACTAACTAAAGAAAATATTATAACAATCGACACAATAATTACAAATGATTATCTAAGAATGTGAATACAAATGATTATAAACACTTTATATATACAGTTTACAAGGTTTGCATGAAATCTTGCGAAAATAATTGTTTGAAAACGTTTCTGAACAAAATCAAATATAAACAATGCTCTTTCTAATGTTTAAAAAGATTACACTAATAAATATTAAGTGAATACGATTGAAACAATGACACAAAAACAGTCAAAGCTAATTAATGCAATCATCATTTCATTCATATATAAACAACTCTGAATAAAAAAAACAATGCATCTACTAACCTCTAACTGATCAATCATAATAAACTAAGTTCATTTTCCTGCGTTGTATGAGCTCATGTTTGTCTTGTATTAAGAGGAAACCTATGACAAAGACAAATATAAAACTTTGTGAAGAAATTCAAGGAAGCATTTCATGCTTTGGAGTAAATTTAAAACAACAGAAAAATGACTAATTAAATATCATGTGACCTCAAGATGACCAAAACTAAGGAGGAAAGAAATCTCAATCGTAAGCATTGACGTTATCAATCATTTAATAGTAGAAGTAAACTCAAACATAACTAAATGATTGATTGATCACAAGTACAAACTGAACCAACAGATCATGGACGACATTTAGATATTTAACGATATGAAATATCATTATGAAAACAAGACTAAAGCTAAGTCAACAATAATAACATCTCATAACATAGAAGTAATTGGAGAATAAAATGAAACAAGCATTGCACAATTCATATAGGTCTAAAGCCAATAGCGAATTGCTTTCCCATATCACTTCAAAATTATATGTCCATATTGTAATCCAGAAAAAGTTGTCCTTCACACTAAACAACAACTACTATTTAAACATGTCTTGGATCAGTAACCTCTTATCATACAAGATAGAGGATGATACCTGAATATAAGTTTTCTTTACAAAAATAGAATAACAAAGGAACACTTTTGTAGGAGTCCTTACATCAAAAAAAAATTACATAAATGACATTGTTTTATAAAAATGAGAAATTACTAAGCTATGGAGTGCATAAATCCATTATTTATTCTCCTTGAAAATAGCATCATAAACTGTTGTTTTCCTGAAAATTATAAAACAAAATAGAATGTTAGATAACAATACAAACTAATACTTTTAAATAGACTAGCTACAAAATCTTATGATTCTGTAGCTAGTCTTAAATTAAAAAATAAAATCAAAAAATAAATCTATATGTTTTATTTTTCCAACATAATAAAATAAAAAAGAATCAAAACAACTTATTACCCTTTCATAGATTAGACAAAGAAGCATCTAACAAGTCTGAATTTATGACAACATTGAAGTTCATTGAGTTCTTAATAACCACATTACCATCCCGTTTAATCTGTGTGTTTTCCCTGTGAGTATTGGATTGAACGTGTGCTTTCAATTCATCATTCTCCCTCTCGAGCAAGGAGTTTCGTTCTATCATTTTGTTTAACTATGCTTGGAGATAGGGAATATCCCTATAGTATCACTCAACCAAATCCATACATTTTTCACAGTGAACTGGTTGTATGGTAGGTAGAGGTTGAGTCTGTTTTGCAGAGGGCGCTTTGGTATGTTCTATAATTTGCTCCAGATCGTGCCATATACCAGAGAATCCTTCTTGTTTATTTAGGAATGGTGGGAGATTAGCAACGAAATCGTACTGTATAGCATCAATATCAATTTTGTTTCCCAAGAACTGGGCATCTACATCTTCTCGGGAAAGAAATTTATCAATATCATCTTCGGACAAGTGATCATTGACCTCGATCAGTGGGATCAAGCTCAGATGATCTCGCTGAATATTTCTTAAACTTCTGGATAAAAGCCTGCCTAGTCTCTTGTTTGAAAAAATCAAATATGAATTGCTTTGTTCCTTATGTCTGTGATTTTTCTTGACAATTGATTCATTTGGGACAACCCGAATAGGCTCATAAGTAGGAACAGAATAAACCATGTCCTTTAACACGTCTAAATCCTCCTCTAATGATTTTTTGGGCATGAAATCACATCATGGATTTTTTCCAAATGGGTTCTGAATAGCAACATAGGTTCGACCTGTGGCCGCATGGTCTTCTTGTGGATCAACACACAGGTTTTCGATAGCAGGGTTAGATAAACATGGGTTGGGGTTTTTATTTACGTGGAGAGATGATTCTACTACATTCTTGGGTAGAGAGAAATTATTTCTAAACAAGAAATATTCCCAAGTATCCCCATTCTTGGATAGATGCAAAAACACAAGGATTTGCATAAGACCATGGTGAAAAAGGCTTGACACTGGGTTAAACTTTTGTCTCTAATCAATCTTAGACATCTTCTGCAGACTCATAAACAGATAGAAAGGCATATTTAACTTGAAATCCAGAAAAACCATCAGCAAGAGAACATGGTACAAGAAAACCAAGCCATATATACCTTCACAAGTTATGAATTGCTTAAGAATTAGAACATGGTCATGCCATTGGGGTATGGAGTGAGTAATTAGTGCACCTTTTGGGAAGAACCTCGATTTCTTAGATACCATGAGAAAATTCCAAGGCACGTGTTCAATTTTTCCATTTTTGAACCATCGTTGTCCCTCCTGGGATAATCCTGTAGCTTGTGTTATGGAATCCTCGGTCACTTCGAGTTGCAGATCCCCAATCTTAACCTTGAAGCCATCAAAATACTGAGCGAAATCCTGGGCCACAGTGAGGTTATAACCCTCAAACCTTCTGATGAAAGTATCCCATCCATGTGCCACAATATCGCATACGACATCATCATGAGCTAGGAGGGCTTGCAAACCATTGGGTTCAATTCTTACAAAGGGATCCATGGGTACTATCACATAGACACAACAAGGGCAGCGAGAGGTAGGTTGTTTTCTCCAACACACAAACAACAATAAGAGGTTTGTAAAATCGGGAGAGGCCCAATACCTAAGGACTCGAGAGGATACCATAACTGACAATTTGAGCTCTGAGTGGGTAATAACCAGAAGACACGCATGATACTAAACCATTTTGCGAAATGAACACTAAACTCAAAAACCACTACTTACCTCCTCCAACAATGAATGTGAGTCTGAGTTATGCAAGACAAAAGGGTGATGTGGAATGTAAGTACGTCAGTCCTGTACTAGAGTGATAAGATTGTGATACGACTAGTAAGTGCAAGATTCATATTTTGAATTTAACCAAAGGTTCTACGCAATGAAGCATATATCAAATGTAAAAATCACATAATCAAAAATAAAATCGACTAAGTCGTGTCTCCAAAAGTGTATGAATCAAATGTTATGATAATGGATCAACGAATGGAACAGATAGGCTTACAAGATTTTAAGTTTATAAAAATATAGATTCCCTTCAGGTGTAATCCCTTTTGCAAAAAGAACCAAATAAATCACAAATTGTATAATGATTACTCAAGCCAAACTTTTACTCTAATTTCATGCTTTCAGTCATGAAATTAAACAAAACAAACGATAGATTAAAAATGAAAAACTCTTATACTCAGTGAGGCCAAATGAATCTCTCCAAAGCCAAAAGACAGAAAAGTTTGTAAGGAGAAGGAGGAAGCTACAAAAAAAATCTATCCCTTGGCGACATAATAAAAATTGACAAGAGTTGTTGGTTGCCAACACAATGGTAAGAGATTGATGTGGCAAGATCCAAACGAAGCAATGTTTGTCGAATAGATATGAACGCTAGAAAGGGTTCCATACATCCACTTCTGTAAGAGGTTATCTATAAGAAATCAATGGTTCAGATCACCGCAATGGTCCTTACATGTCACATCAAGAAATGGATTTTTGTAGGGAAACGGCTTACGACGTAATTAATAAATTAATTAATTGTTTTAATTTTCTTAAATTCAACACTGTTGGATTAAATGCAAAGGTATGTGAATGGATATTGGTTTTGGTCTATTGATTCATGATAGAATATTAGCTCATGGAATGTTTTAAAACACTCATCCATCAAATTTAATTTAAAAGAATATTTAATTTTTAGATGTTTATCCTAAAACCCTCACTGAATTATTTAATTTTTGTATGTCCATCATAAAATGATTACTAAATTAATAAAAATCTAATTGATATGTTGATGTAAATYGCAATTTCTTAATTCAAAATTACACCTTMGAGAGGAAGASAAACAAAACGTAATTAAAAATTTAATTAAACATCCCATTGATAGGTGGATGTAAATTGCAACTTCTTAATTCAAAATTACTACCTTGGAGAGGAAGACAAACTAAATCTAATTAAAATATTAATTACAACCAGACTAATAACAGAGATTGATGTGAGGTGTGAATTTTTTCTTTTATGTAAATATATTTATATTTATCGTAATGATAGAGATTGATGTATTTTCTTTTAAAGTTGCACTAAGCAAAAGTGAATCAGGTCAGCTAACATGATTAGATTTAAAAAATATATATAAGATATTTAGTACTACTAGGCATCCGAAATAAACTTGAGGGAGGGACCCCAGGAGGAAGATGGCTTTCGAATTCTGGTATTGGCGGGATACCCGTTTTAGTATTTTTTTACTGTAACGATTGTCAAACATGGCAGATTTCCGATTTTAGAAACTGGATAACCTGGGTATTGGAGTGTTGATCCTTGTACTAACATTGCTAGCATCTGATTCTCATTCTTTTGATAGATGTTTCTTCCATCTTTTTCATATTTTTGGTTCTTTAGGTAGGCGTTTGTGTGTCCACTATTTGGTACCTCTATTTTAGCGATCCTTGTGACAGTAACGGACTTTAGACTTGCTTACTGTTACATGCTAACACTGGGTTTATTGTTTACTCTGTGGGTGAGTTACCCTTTTGGGTAACTGTTCCAAAGTCTTGTCTTATTATTATTTTTGTCGTAGCATCAGGAAATTGTGTTTCAGGTGGTTAACTGTAAAGTCCTCTCCAAGTATTGACATTTACTCCTCTGAGTATTGACATTACTCCCCTTATCTCCTTGGAAACTGGGGTTACCCTCATCCGTTGATCTCAGTCTTCGGATTCAGGTGATCATTAGTGAAGTCCATATGGCACTTAGTCGATTGGAGATGATTAATAAGGAAGTAAATGCATTATTAAATGAGCCAGAGGACACATTTTGGCAGGCGGCTAGTGATACTTCTAGATTTATTGGAGAGACCTCTCTTAGTACTCTTCCTGGTAGAAAATTTTGCTCTGCGAAGCCTTCTGAACCGAGCCCTGATAGTGGTAAACTCTCAAGTTTTACACCTACTTTGGATACGTTTTTACCTTCTGGTGGTTTTCCTTTGAGAGGGGTAAGAAACCTAGTGTCAGTGTGTAACTTTCAAAAAGGGGAGGGAAGCTTGGCTTTTTTACCTTTGAGTCTCAAAGCTAAGAGTGTGTCTACTATCCACAAGGGACGTAGACGATGGGTGGAAAAAAATTTGGTAAAACGAATGGTCCTAGGCTCTGATATTGGCCTGGAGGGCACTTGTCGGTTGGCCTTTTGTGGGATGGTGGGTAGATTTGCCTACAGTAATTTGAGTGTAGAGAATTTTTCTGTCTTGTTAGAGCGGACTTGGATACGTGTCATTGGTTATGTTCCATAAATGTTTTTCCTAACTAAAGGATGGTTAGGGTTTATGTGCAACTTTGTTGAGGATGTAGTTATTTTGTTAGAGGGGACATGGGTAAATGGCACAAATAGTCTCATGCTCAAAAAGTGGAGGGTCGATTTCAACCTAGAAAATGAATACTTCTCCTTCCACCATTTCTAGGTTTTGTTACCAAGACTCCCGTTGTTCTTATGGAATGAGGGGACATTGTTGGATATAGGAAATGCACTAGAAAAATTCTTAATGGTGGATAGAGTCAATCTTGGATCTTCTGCCCACAAAGTGTGTAAGGTTTTAGCAGAATTAGACATTCACCGGGGATTTCCAGAGACTTTAGATATTGATTGGAGAGGTTTACACTTTCATCAAAGTTTGGATTACCTTGGTATCCCTTTTCGGTGCAGCTACTGCCAGAGTACATCACACCTCAGGAGAAATTGAAAAGGTATAACTGCTAATGATTTGACATGGGATGATACATTTCAGTATTTAAGTGAGCCTGACTTATCATTGGAGACGGACTTTACTGGCTTTGCAATGCCACAACCTATTGGTGAAGACAACAGTCACAAGGAATTTCAAAATTCAGTGTTGGGTAGGATTCTAACTCATTTCCCTATCTTTTTCAATTCATTGTCTGTTTGGGAAAGAGAAGTTGTAAACTCATCAGATTGGCTTCAGAAGGTAACCACAAAGGTCTCTCCTTATCTCTCAAGAGTTAAGGACTATAATGGATTATCGGTCTAGTCTTCGGGTAGCCCTGATATTTTGTGTTCTGACCCTGTTACCTTTCCAACTGCGATTCCTGAGTCCAACTCAATCAGCATTTCTTCCACAGGAGATAAGGTAAACTGTTGTATTCCTTCTATTGATTTGGTCGCACAAACTACTGTACCTAACACCTTCCAGTCTTCTCCAATATTTTCGAACAATCCTATTTGTCCTCCTGGCTATAGGGAACCCGAGGAGGGGGAGTGACGCAACCCTCCTAACCCGCAGGCCAGAATTCCACGTACACAGGATCGCTCTTTCCCTTGGCCCGAAGAGCTCTCGACTGGCTCTTCTATTTCCCCTTCGAGAAATCTGCACCCACAGCAAAAACCTTGCAGGATTCCTTCTTCACGCTTCGAGAGATCAGACTTCATGATTTCACGAATCCTGTAGTCAAGTGTCTTATCTCTCAGAACCCCGAAACCTGAATTTTTGAACTCTGATGTTCGTTAACCAAAATAAATCAATGGTTTTGATTCCCCACTTGATCCAACGGTCAGCGCAATTTTCGCGTATCGGAAGTTTGAGACTTTTGATACCAAAATCTCTTGTCGATGCAAAATCTGAATTCCCAAATCCCGTTATCAATTTCGGCTATTTGTTTTTCGTGAGTTCGCGAGTTGTGATGTCATGCAACTCTTCTCCACGACCTCTGAAATATTGACTTTCTACTCTTCGAAATCCTGAAATATCAACCCTCGACACAATTCCCGGTGCTGGTCCCACAACTAGACTTTCCACGTTTTCGGGACTTTGCGCTTCGCGAGTCTTAATGTAAAGATTTCGAGACTTCAATCCTCGAAACCCTGAAATGGGAATCCTCAGGCAAATCCAAAAGTCCTTGTTGGCTTGAATCTATGGCTCTGCCTTTCCTGAGCTTGAACCCTTTGAAAACACTCTCTGTAACTCCCCTACTCCTCTGTGAGATCTGGTGGCTCGCGAAACTTCGCGAATTCTCCATGGAGAATTCCAACCGTCCATTTCTCTTCCTTCTCAAGGACTTCTGTATCTTTTTACCAAAGTGCTTTCCAACGGTACTTAACCACCTGTGACACAAACTTGTGACGCCTTCTCAATGCTCCAATGCACGAACTTCCTGTACTTCTCTTCGACAATTTTGAAGGCTTTATCCTTCCTGATCTTTTTCCAACTTTGAATCTTAAAGAAGACTCCTGCACGCACTCCTTGCAGAAAATTCCTCAATTACTCTAAGGGATTGAAGTCTTTCAACTATGTGCACTCCCTGTAGTAGCAGTCTCTTAACACTTCACTCAGGTTACAAAACCTGAAACTCTACTCAGCCTGCGCACACCTTGCACGGCTCCTGTGCTCAACTTGCACTCTTGTGAAAATGAGGGAAATTGTTATCTCTTCTGAGCTTTCAGAGATGAATTTTGACTTCTGTCAACGCACACCTTGCGGACAACTTGTTGGCAACCAATTCACATTTTTCCACTGTCTTATAAGCTGCCTACACCACTGTTTTGCAAACCTTAATTTTTCGTCGCAATTCTCAAATAAAACAACACTTTTATTCTTTGCGATATTTGCACACTTACCTTCATTTTTTTTTTCATGATTGTAAGCGTGAAAACTTGGTCTTTCGAAGTCGCATTAAAATCATTATTGAATTGTCGTTATCCTTCTTGTCGATATGCCCATTGCGTTTACATTTTACTTATCATTATACAATTGGCAAAGACCTTTTGATCTATACCCATTTGACATTCTTTGATTTCGTTTCATAAGTGATTGAGTTTGTGATACATTGGTGATTGGATTCACATGTTCTTTGATCAATCCACTTGGTACATTGGTATACATAAAAATGCATTGGCACATTGGTTAAACTCTTGGTATGAATCGTTCTATACAACGCATGTCACATAGTCAAACCCTTGGTATTGGTTTCGATTTATTTGTTTGGTTTTGAAACTATAACTATTGCTTGTATGAATGGTTTATCCACTTACCAAAGGTTTCGATTGATTGATTGAAGTGGCATAGTTGTAACACATATGCATTGTGATTTGAATAGTTGAAAGTGTCGGCAGTTGTACCATGGTAATGACTATTCTGCATGGACAGAAATAGCTCCACCACCTTCGCACGATGTCATTAATGCCTTCCCTTATCCCTGTTTCACCTCTGCTAGCATCGGGTAAGCCTTCGAGCATTCTTCTCTTGCGTGTGCTGCATTCAAATCCTAGCTCGTTCACATCACTTACGTCTATTCTTATCTATGGCACTGGTGGTGCGAATTGAGTCGAACGGTAGTCAAGCCTTGCTATTGTTCGATAATGCCCGGAAAGACTTAGAGGATAGTGGTTGGCTCACGTTTGTACAGAGGTTTGAGGGTTTCAATTTGTTTGTTGCGCAACAATTTTCCCTTACCTTTGATGGGTGTAGGGCCAAAGTAGGTGACATGCAGCTTGAAATCAGTGAAGAGTTCATTAGCTCTACCACAGGATTAGTAGCCATGGGCCAGCGATGGTTTAAAAAATCTAAAGTTGAGGAGGTGCCATAGCCATTACTGTTCGTCTAACGAAAGGTCACATCCTGTGACAGAGGTATGCCTATTTCCACGCTTAAACCAAGGTGGCATGATCTTTTGATAGTGGTTAAACAATTCGTGACTTGTGAGGGTCGGTATGGATTGGTTTTTCTTTATCACCTTCGACTGTTAATGAATTTCATGGGTTATCTATTGAATATGCCATTTTATTTCCAGCGTAGCCTATACAAAATGGATAAGAGGTTTAAACGAGAGAAGGCCGATAGTATATTGTTTCACCATGGCCTGATCAGATTCATCGTTGTTCACCACTTAAATCTTCACGGTGATAGTTGGCAAGATTTTATTTCTTGAAATGGTTTTGCTGATACAGAGCATGTCCAAATCGACAAGCCTGTGGTTAGTGAAACTAAGGTCGAGCCACCCGTGCCTTTCCATGTCCTACCACCCTCTCCTAAACCCTTGGTCATCCCTGATATCGACCTACCCGACATCGTAGCAGACAAGGTTGAGGTTGTTAAAAAGCCTGTGAGCAAGAAGGTCAAGGGTAACCCCACTGTCGACGCCAAAGGTAAAAAGAATGCTCGACTTATATCGAGACTAGCCCGGAATAAACCTAAGCCAAATATTGATCAAAATCCCATAGTCCTCAGTGAATACTTGGATTCTGACATCAAACGCTTCCTAGCTAGTGAGTACCCTTACTCCCAAGATCTGTGCTCCGAGCCATCCTATGACTTCGTTTCTAATTTACCCCCTTGCCTAAGGAACAATCCTAGTTACCCAGGGATCAAGCTACCTAACGAAACCCTCAGCCTTTTAAACAAACCCTCACCTACATTTTCGAAGCACGGGCAGTCATCATGCGACCAATGTAATGTGTGGTTGGAATGCTACTATACTAATGTTCCCTTATTACAGTCGAAAATCAAATCATTGGAAAATCAAGTTACATTGTTGACTAGTGAAAGGGACAAGCTTCAAGCAAATGATAGGAAGCAGAAAACCACTGGTTCCATCGCATTTAGGAATGTCGAATTGGCTACAGCCTTCGTCAATTCCAAACTATCATGATCTAGTTGTCTACTCATCATCCAGGTATGAATTTCGATATCAATTTAGTTTTGTGAATTGCATTGATTAATATAATGATTTGAGTTTGGTTTTCAAATAGCTCTGTTCATCATTCGAAATGACTATGTCATAGTTTTGTGGATCCTGTACATTTTTTTCATTTTGCTAAAATTAAATGAAGTTATGATTTGGTTACACGATTTGGTCGTGCCCAGTTTAGCAATTGATTGGTTTTCATTGGGTTTGATTCGTTTGTTTGTTGGTTTGAGTTAATGAAATCAATGGTGTTTGATTTCGCTTGGATTTTGTTTGTATTCAACCTGAACAGGAGGTTTTTATGCTAAAATTAGGACACGGTTCTGTTTTGATTTAACATGATGTTGCTGTCATTGGATATCAACGGCTTTTGTGTTTTGATTGTTGAAACGATTTCATAGGATTGAATTGGCTTGATAAATCAGATGTAGTCTATTAAAAATGACTCTGTTTTGTCAACATTTTCGTTTGGATTTGGATTATATCTGACCTGTGCAAAACATCTCTGCGCCCAAATCATGGAACTGTTTTGATTCACAACGACTATGTCAAACTCAAATTGTTCGATTCACTCTTGTTTTGATTGGATTGTTGCATATTTTGAGTTAGCACGATTTTTTTTATGAGTTGGATTTGTATCGAAAATAGACTTGATGCTGCTCTGTTGATTTTAATTTTCAAAATGAGTTTGTTAACTCAGATCGACATATGTTGTCTCTGTCGAATTCGTATGAGAAAATTCGGTTAATAGTTCGTTTTGAAATGAATTCAAGAAATGATTTTGTTGAATGTCAATCGATCTTGTCTGCCCCAATTAGCAATAACAACTGATTGGACAACTCTTACAGATCCTATTATCAATCGATTGATTTCATTATGATTTCGTTTGTGATAATTTACACACCAATTTTGATTTGATTCGCTAATAAGCATGGATCGTTTGTTCATGTTTAATATAGTGCTATCAATTTGAGAAAACGATCCTATTGATTTGGTTTGGATTCGATGTGATCTTGTGGATAGCTGAAGCAACTATTTGTGTTGATTTCAATTGGTTATGAGAACGATTTCATTACTGTTCGGTTATCCAATACGATGTTGTTTACCCGAATTAGTGATAATGAATTAAACAGAGTGTATTTATCTCGGTTATCATTTGATTTAGTTTGTTCAATTTGCATACAAGTGTTGACTTGAATGAGCCTTTTAGCAATCAAATATATTTTCTATAGTTTGAATATGTTTTTAAGATTCGATTCGATTTTTTAATACGATTTTGTGTTTGATTTAGACCAGCTACATAATCGTAAGATTTTGTAGCTAGTCTTTAGAATTAGATTTTTATCATTTTTATCAACAAAATATCCTCTTAACTTGTCCATTTTTGTCCTATTTCAGGTACATCCGAATTGCAATAATCAATTGGGCATGCTGTGGCAGTCTAGGAGATATTTGTGTGATACATTTTTATTTTAGGTTCCTAGTTTTAGAGATAGAAACTTGGGATATTTTCCCAATTTTTTTGTAAACAGTTTTGATAACTTCCACAGGGATGTTTTACCCTGTGGAAGGTCTTTAAATACTTATTATTTTTTCTAATAAGGATCATCCTCACTTGTGGGAGAACCAGGCTATGGATATATGATACAAACTGAGACGAAAGTTGATGTTTTGTTACAGCTTTCGCTTCCAATATATCAAACTTTTGTTTCAAGTTTTATGTATGTCAGTTTGCAGTTGATTATAGACTACTTTAGCTATCATAATCTATTGCAGAATGATATGATTTGATTAATGTGATATCCATGTCTGATCTCTTTCATTATTTAAAAGTATAGCAATTATTTTGTTTCAGTTAATGAATCACATATTTCTCTTCTTCGTTAATTGAATCATTTTGTATAGATCTTTGCATACAGATTTATCTAACTGTGAAGATTTATAAATCATAAGATTGTTGTAATTTTTTATGTCTTGTTCGTCCTGTAACTACATTTGAAGAACACAGCAGCTCCCCATTTACGAGAAGATCGTAGAGAATCTGGTGCGGGTTTCCTCCCACCAAACGACTGAATCGACCATCTTACACAGGACAAATTGGAAAGCGTTATCACAGGTTAGCTTATTAGTATAGTTTAAGTAGTTTAGTTAGATATATGTGTAGTTTAGATTTGTAGTTAGAGTTAGTATATTAGTTGTTTAATTTAGATAGTTTTTATTTTATTTCTTTTTCACAAAATCGAAAAAATCAAAAAACAATAGCTCTCACTGTCTTAGGACAGAATACGAATGAGTTTTTCAAGTTTTCATTCAAATCTGTAAATTGTAAATATTGTACATTTGTGAATAAGATTTATTTCTGTTAGTAGTTAGGTGTTTAATTTCTTAGAGTTAGCATAGTATTAGATAGTAGATTGTATATATATTAATAGTTTTGTTTTGTTTTTATTAGTTTGTTTTAATAGTTAGTTTTAGTTAGATTAGTTAATTTAGAGTAGTTTTCTTTTTGTTTTCTTAGGACTTAGATCATCTAACGGAGCCGCTAAACCCGTCAGGGTGGTCCATACCAAACGGCTTGGATTATTAGACAACCCCAGACCGGTTCCACTCTCCCAGTTGACGGATGGTCAATTTCGCCCGTCAACACAACTCCACTACACTCCTTGTGGGAATTTTACCCACTCGGACAGAGAAACAATTGAAACTCATTTCGTACTCTTCCTCTCAGATCTCAAACATTCAACAAGAAATCATTCATACATAGAATAAAAGAAATTGCATGACAGAAAGAGTAAAGCATTCATGAGCATAACATTCAATAATGCATACACAGAGAATATTTGGACACCATGAATCTGAATCAAATCCTTTTGTATTAATATAGAACTTATGTACATGGAATTCATCCACACAACTCTCTACTTTTTCTCGTCTATGCTCTTTTCTCTTAATTGGCATCCTCCTTTACAATACACAATGAGGGTGTCTATATCTCGTTTTCCCTCTAACTCCTAAAACTGTCTAATCTAGGAATTCAATTCTACCTACCTTCATTAACTACTATAAATGTCTTCTATCTATATGGACGAGAGAGAATCGATCAAGGTCCTTTTACATTATAAAAGTGTGCCTCCACTTGATGACTTCATTAATGTTTCAAGACATTTTCAAAATTTGCGTTGGGTGCTTTTCTAGCTGTCTTTTTATCTTCGCGCTGGCTCACTTGAGATGCTCCTGCATCATACTCCCTCGCTTGAAAATTTTCATGGGCTCCTGTCCATGAGCTCATGCATGGTCTATCCATGCCTCTGTATCTTTGCTTCGTTCTCCCAGCTGGCATCTTCGACTGGATGGCCCTTCCATTTGACCAAATACTCAAAGTATTGCTTTCGCCTGGTCTTCTTGCTAACCCTTTTGTCCAGTATGTGCTCCATCTACGGCTTTTCTGCAACGAGCATTTGTTTTATCCACTGAACCTCTGGCTATTCATTTCCTGCTTCCTCAGCTTTATAAGGGTACAAATCTGAGATATTGAATATCATATAAATTTCGATCCCATCGGGTAATTCAATATCATATGCATTCGTCCCAAATTTCTTCAAGACCTTGCATGGTTCGATTTTCTTCATTTTCAGTTTATTATATGTTCCTCTCGAGAACCTTTCCTTTCTCAAATGTGAGAGGATCAAATCGCAAACTTCAAATTGAAGCTGTTTCGGTGCTGATCTACTCTCCACTTATATTCCTGGCTCGAATGTTGCAATCACTCCTTCACCTGGCTATGAAGTTCCTTCATCGCCTCTGTGAAATCTTCTGCACTAGCGCTCCTAGTCGCAGTCTGTTCTGAATCCCTCAACTCAGAATTTCCTCTTGGCTACATGCCATAGACAATCTTAAATGGACTCTGCCCCGTGTTTCTGTTAACTGAGTCGTTATAAGCAAACTCTATCTGTGGTAATATGTTGTCCCACTGGTTGTGGTGTTCTGTCACCAAGCTCCTTAGCAAGTCTCCCAAACTTCTGTTCACCGCTTTTGTTTGTCCATCTATCTGAGGATGATAAGTTGAACTAAACAACAAGTTTGTTCCTATCTTCTTCCATAAGGTTCTCCAGAAGTGTCCTACGAACTTAGTGTCTCGATCTGAAACTATGCTCCTTAGCAAGCCATGAAGTCGAATGACTTCTTTGAAAAGAAGATTCACAATGTGAGTTGCATCACTGGTTTTCTGACATGGAATGAAGTGTGCCATCTTGGAAAATCTATCTGCCACCACAAAGATTGAGTCAAATCTTCTTTGTGTTCTTGGCAACCCCAATATGAAGTCCATGCTGACTGCATCCCACGGTCTGTTAGGTATGGGTAATGGTTGATAAAATCCTACATTCTGCCTCTTGCCTTTTGAATGCTGGCAAATTCTGCATCTGTCTACGAATATTTTAAATTTTGATCGCATTCTCGGCCAAAAATATGACTCATTCAATTTTGCGAATGTCTTGTCATGACTTAAATGTCTGGCCAATCCTCCACTATGTTTCTCCTTCAGTAAATTCTCCCTCATGGAGCATTTTGGAATGCAAAGTTGATTACCTTTAAATAGTAATCCTTCCTGGATCATGTATTCTGCCCATTGGCTTCTATATCTGAGAATTGGATTCTCAACTGCTTCATACGCCTCTTTAAAATCTGGATCATCTCTATACATCTCCTTGAGATCATCAAAACCCAACGTTTTGACCCTGAACTCCTACAATAGAAAACACTTCCTGCTCAAAGCATCAGTGACTTTGTTAGCAATACTAGAAATATGTTTAATCACAAAAGTGAAATTTTGCATATATTCAACCCATTTTATATGTCTTTGATTCAACTTTTCCTGTTGAGTCACAAATTGCAATGCATGATTGTCACTGTATAAGACAAACTCCTTCAAGATCAAGTAATGTCTCGATTTCTTCAATGCCTGAATAATAGCATAAAACTCCTTGTCATATGTGGAGTATTTCATCTTTGCTTCGTTCAACTTCTCGTTGAAATATGCTATCGGCCTGTCTTCTTGACTCAAGACTACCCCTATTGCAAATCCACTTGCATCACATTTCACTTGAAATGTCTTTTTGAAATCCGGCAACACCAGAATTGGTTTTTCTGTGATTTTCCTCTTCAACAGAATAAAACTCTTCTCAACCTCTTCTGTCCAGTGAAAAGATTTGTGTCTCTTCTTCACTGTGTCCATCATTGGTGCACTAATTCCACTAAAATTCCTGATGAATTTTTGGTAGAAACTAGCCAATCCGTGAAAACTTCTCACCTCAAAGATGTTCTTTGGCGACGGCCAATTCTTGATTACCTCCACCTTATCCGGATCCATCCTCAACTTATCTACAGAAATAAAAAACCCCAAATAAATGAGCTCCATCTTCATGAATGAGGATTTCTTCATGTTTATCAGCAGCTTCTCCTACTGTAACCTCTGCATCACTGTAGCCAAATGTTTCAGATGCTCTGCCTTTGTTTTACTGAAAATCAGTATGTCATCAAGGTACACAATGACAAATTTTTCGATGAAATCCTTCAGGACTTTATTCATCAATCTCATGAAAGTACTTGGCGCATTCGTTAATCCAAACGGAATGACAAGCCATTCGTATAACCCTTCATTGGTTTTGAATGTTGTCTTCCATTCGTCACCTTCCCTCATGCGAATCTGGTCATAACCGCTTTTCAAATCAATCTTCGAAAAATATTTTGTTCCACTTAAGCAATCCATCAATCATCCATCCTTGGCAATGGAAACCTATACCTGATGGTTATCTTGTTGATCACCCTCGAGTTAGTACACATTCTTCAGCCTCCATCTTTCTTCGGACTGAGTACTGTCGGAACAACACATGGACTCAAGCTTTCCCTGACCAACCCTTTGTCCAAGAAATCCTGGACTTGTCTTTTGACCTCTTCATTTTCCTACGACGTCAATTTGTATGTTGCTTTGTTTGACAAGCTAGCTCCTGGTATGAGATCTATGTGATGACTCACACTCCTTATTGGTGGCAACGAATGAGGTAGTTCATCCACTACTATGTCAGCGAACTCTTCCAGCAGTTCTTGAACCTCTTCTGGTAAATCATCTACCCTTGTACTAGTTAAAATAATTTTTGTCTTCCTAACCACAATGAATTGCGGTTCCTCCTTCTTCTTGACCTCTGTAAGAAGTTCCTTCCCACTCATGAGAAGTAAAGTGTTTCTCACCTCCAGTTTTATTTCTGTATCTTTGATCGGCAACAACATGTGCGTTCTCCCATTCTTCTCTAGGGTGTATGTGTTCATTCTTCCATCGTGAATCACATTCCTGTCATATTGCCATGGTCTACCCAGCAATAAGTGACAAACATACATAGGAATAACATCACAGAGTATTTCATCTTTATACCCTCCTATTTTAAATTCAACTAAACATTGCTTAGTGACATTTACCTGATGTCCTTTTTGTAACCATCAAACTCTGTATGGACTTGGATGTTCAATCGTCTCCAGCTCCAGCTTTTCTACCATCTCCGTTGAAACAAGATTATCTATGCTACCACTATCCACAATGACCTTGCATACCCTATCCTTGGTCTTGCAAGCAGTCCGAAAAAGTTTGTTTCTTTGGACTAAAATCTCCACCTCCTTCTCTGGTGTCAAAAGAGCTTTTCGCATCATCAACGATCTTCCGCCTTCAACATCCTCTGCTTCAACATTCTGCCTTTGAGCTTCTGCAATGTGAGCCTCTCCATCTTCCCTCTTTTTGTCTGGACATTCATAAGACTTGTGTCCAACCTTTCCACATGTGAAGCATGTTATTACTCCACCTCTTCCTCTTCCTCTACCTCTGTTATGAGGAAAAATATTATTATTAGCATAATCTCCTCTCTTTTCGGTATGTTGTTCTCTCTATTCAGCATATTGCCCTTGCTGTGAGCTTCCACCTCTCTCAGTTCAAGTCCGAGGTTTCTTCCAATCCTCCTTCGGTTTCTGATTTTTATCCTGGGCAATTGATTTGCCTTTGGGCTAACTTATGCCTCGGCCTCTTTGACCCTGCTTTCGGTTCAGGTTCTCTTCAGCCTTTAGAGCCATCTAATGAGCATCTTCCACCATTCAGATGGTCATCATGCTCATCTCATCTTGAATGTCGTATCTCAGGCCATTCATGTACCTAGAAACTTTTTCATCATCGCTTTCTCGATGACCTACCCTGATGTTCAGCCTGTAGAATTCTTCAGTATATTCCTTCACTGTCATCAGCTTCTGTCTCAAATTTTTCATTCTTCAAAACAGAGTAATCTGGTAATCCCTGGGAATGAATTTCACCTTCATCTTCGCGATCATCCAGTCCCAACTCTTGATCTGTTGCTTTCCTTTGCAGCATCTGTCAGCTTGTAGTTCATCCCACCACAATGTTGCATGTCCTTTAAGTCTCGTGACAACATGTTTGACTTTCTTGTCCTCTTCGACATCTTCATAGTCAAAGTATGTGTCTAGAGCTCTAATCCAATCTAGAAGCTCTTCTACATCCAGATTTCCCTCATAAACTGGAATGTCCATCTTTTCTCTTGCACCCATTCTGGCAATAGCCCTAATTAGGCATTCGTTTGCTGCATCTTCGGCTGCAACTTCTTCCCCTTCATGTCTATCTTCATCTTCACTTTCGGAATCACTGAGATCCCCAGCACTAGTTTTACGCCTCTGTGTTATCACCATGTCCTCAAGTCTGGCGCGTAAGTCACGCATTTCTCTTTCTATGGCTGGATCAGGCATTTGCCTACCCCTTCTTCTCGGCATTTCCCTCTCCTTTGGTGGATCGGGTGTTTGCCTGTCCCTTCTTCTTGGCAGCATGGTGAATTCTCCTTTTCCCTACTACAGAAAGCAAAGAAACCTTTCTGTGCTCTAATACCAACCTGACGTAGCCCTCCTAACCCTCAGGCCAGAAGTCCACGTACATAGGATCGCTCTTTCCCTTGGCCCGAAGAGATCTCGACCGGCTCTTCTATTTCCCCTTCGAGAAATCTGCACCCATAGAAAAAACCTCGCGGGATTCCTTCTTCACGCTTCGGGAGATCGGACTTCGCGATTTCGCGAATCCTATAGTCAACTGTCTTATCTCTCAAAACCTCGAAACCTGAATTTCTGAACTCTGATGTTTGTTCGCCAAAAGAAATCAACGACTGTGATTCCCCTCTTGATCCAACAGTCAGTGCAATTTTTGCGTATCGAAAGTTTGAGACTTTCGATACCAAAATCTCTTGTCGACACAAACTCTGAATTCCCAAATCCTGTTATCAATTTCAGCTATTCGGTTTTCGTGAGTTCACGAGTTGCGATGTCATGCAACTCTACCCCATGACCTTCAAAATCCCAACTTTCTACTCTCCAAAATCTTGAAATATCAACCCTCGACACGATTCTCGATGCTGGTCCCACAACTAGACTTTCTGCCTTTTCGGGACTTCGCGAGTCTTAATGTAAAGATTTCGGGACTTCAATCCTCGAAACCCCTAAATGGGAATCCTCGGGAAAATCCAATGTCCCTTGTTGGCTTGACTCTACGGCTTTGCCTCTCCTGAGCTTGAACCCTTTGAAAACACTCTCCATAACTCCCCTACTCCTCTGTGAGATCTGGCAGCTCGCAAAACTTCGCGAATTCTCCACGGAGAATCCGACCGTTTGATTCTCTTCCTTCTCAAGGACTTCTGCAGCTTTTTACCAAAGTGCTTTCCAACGGTACTTAACTGTCTACGACACAAACTTGCGACACCTTCTCAATGCTCTAATGCACGAACTTCCTGTACTTCTCTTTGACAATTTTGAAGGCTTTATCCTTCCTGAGCTTTTTTCAACTTCGAATCTTAAAGAAGACTCCTACACGCACTCCTTGTGGAAAATTCCTCAATTACTCCAAGGGATTGAAGTCTTTCGACTCTGCGCACTCCCTGCAGTAATAGTCTCTTAACACTTCACTCAGGTTACAAAAACTGAAACTCTACTCAGCCTGCGCACACCTTGCACGGCTCCTATGCTCAACTTGCACTCTTGTGAAAATGAGGGCAATTGTTATCTTTCCTGAGCTTTCAGAGATGAATTCTAACTTCTATCAACGCACACCTTGTGGACAACTACACTGCACTCCTTGCAGGAATTTTACCCACTCAAACAGAGAAACAATTGAAACTCATTTCGTACTCTTCCTCTCAGATATCAAACATTCAACAAGAAATCATTCATACATAGCATAAAAGCAATTGCATGACAGAAAGAGTAAAGCATTCATGAGCATAACATTCAATAATGCATACACAGAGAATATTTGGACACCATGAATCTGAATCAAATCCTTTTGTATTAATCCAGAACTTCTGTACATGGAATTCATCCACACAGCTCTCTGCTTTTTCTCTTCTATGCTCTTTTCTCTTAATTGGCATCCTCCTTTACAATACACAATGAGGGTGTGTTTTCCCTCCGACTCCTAAAACTGTCTAATCTAGGAATTCAATTCTACCTACCTTCATTAACTACTATAAATGCATTCTATCTACTATGGACGAGAGTGAATCACTCAAGGTCCTTTTACATTATACAAGTGTGCCTCCACTTGATGACTTCATTAATGTTTTAAGACATTTTCAAAATTTGCGCTGGGTGCTTTTCCAGCTGTCTTTTTATCTCCGCGCTGGCTCGCTTGAGATGCTCCTACATCAAGGAATCCATACTTTCAGTTGTTCTAGATTCCTTACTTTCTTTTTATTGTTGACGATTATTCTTCTGTGAAGCTACCAATGTCTCTGGGGAAGTCAGTCCTTTTTGAAGATTCTGGGAGTGGGGAAGCCGGCTATTCGAAGATTGCCTCTAAAAAGGAGAGGAAAGAATATGCTTGGTCAAGGGGATTGGGTGTTGAGACTTCCCCGATCAAAACAAGAATTTCCCATAAGAAGTCATCACTTTCTACAGTTGTTCCTTCTAGTCAGATTACTTCCACCAATGGTGGGGCCCTTAGAGATTTGAAGGCCCTGGCTCGAAAGAAGTAATGATACTTCTTTCACTAAATCTAAGAGGGATAGGTGGCACCCTAAAGCTTCCTCAGTTCGATGTGTTCTATATAAGACCCGTCTGAATATCGTGTTTTTTCAGGAGACACTTGTTCATTCAGAAAAAGCTTGTTTCTTCTTTCATTCACTTAGACCAACTTGGTTATGTTGTGTAGTTAACTCAGTTGGCACTTCAGAGGGCTTATTGGTCTCTTGGGATCCCAATTTTTTCAATTTAGTTTCATTTCTTACTTGTCGTGGAATCTTATTGTTGGGTTTCTGTTTAGAAATCAGAAGAGAGATACATTTCTTGAATGTTTACAGTCCTTGCTTGGAGTGCAAGCAATTCTGGGAGAAGTTGGCTACATCAGGATTATTAAACATTAAGAGTCTTATCCTTGCTAGTGACCTTAACTTGACCTTATCCTCTGATGATTTATGGGGAGGTAATGTATTATTGGGTCAGCTGGCTCTATATTTCAAGAATCGTTTTCTTACTAAAAAGTTGATTGACACGGTACCGGGGAGAAGAATGTCTAACTGGTGGAATGGATGTTCGGGGAATCATTTCTTAGCCAAAAGGTTGGATATATCTTTCATGTCTGGATATCTTATTGAGTCGGTTGGTATTTATACAGACTAGGTGGAGTACCCGTTCATATTCGATCATGCACCAATCCTTCTTCAATTAGAGCTCCCGTCGGTGTACAAAGTTTACCCTTTTAAGTTCAATCTACAACGGTCTCAAGAGATAGATTTCACATTACTGTTACAAAAGTCGTGGAAAGATCCTAAGTATCTTACTGAGTCAGGGAAACAAAAGTGTTTGGTCTAGAAACTTAAAGACTTGATGATTATTACTAAATGCTGGCAAAAGTCCCAACAGAAGCACAAAAATGCTCGACTTAACAGTCTGGAGCATGAGATCTCCTTCAGAATTGAGAATTTTGTGGAGGGTTTGAGTACTTCTCTGTTGGAAATGTCACTAGAATATATGGAGAAGGAGAGAAGTAAACTACTAAAGGAATCAGAGGAGATTCGGCATCAGCACAGTCATGCGATCTGGATCAAGAGCGGTGACCAAAATACAATTTTTTTCCACAAATTTGCGAGCTTCAAAACAAATTCAAAATATTTGTGGGAAATACTTGGTGACCAGGACCAAGTTTATAGGGGTCAAGAGCAGATAAAATTAGCAGCATTGAATCATTTTAAATATTTTTACAAGGAGCAACAAGGATCCTCGATTATAGAGCAAGTCAAGGTGGTGACACTTTTTCCTAGAATGCTTGATGAAACTGAAGCTGAGGGACTTTTCAAGCTGGTGGATAAAGAAGAATTACTTAAGGTTTTAAAAAAAATTAAAGTGGACAAGAGTCCGGGACCAGATGGTTGGACAATGGAGTTCTTCAAGCATCATTTTGAAACTGTTGGGGATGATCTGTTGGATATGGTGGAAGAGTCTAGGAAAAAAGGTTTTATTCCAGGTACCTTAAACTCTACTTTCATTACACTGATTCCTAAAGTTAATAAACCCAACCAGTTTGGAGACTTTAGACCGATCTCACTATGTAACTTAAGTTATAAAATTATTTCAAAGATAATAGAAGACTAGATAAAACGTTTTTTTATCAAGATCTTTATCTGAGGAACAACTGGGTTTCCTTCAAGGAAGATAGATTCAAGATGCTATAGGTATTGTGCATGAATGTATCCATAGTATTAAAAAGAAAAAATTGAAATCCCTGGTTTTAAAATTGGATTTACAAAAAGATTATGATTGTATTAATTAGGATATGCTACAAATGATTCTCCTCCAGGTAGGTTTGGGATAGAATATGACTCATTGGATTATGAGCTGTGTGATTTCTTCTACTTTATCAATGTTGATTAATGGGGAGGCTACCGACTACTTTAAGAGTGGTTGAGGTCTTCGACAAGGTTGTCCCTTATCTCCTCTTTTATTTATTCTAGTTATGGAAGGTTTGAGTTTGATGCTGAAAGAAAGCCAAAATGTTGGAAGATTGGACGGAATAAAAGTTTCAAGGACTTTAAAGATTTTACATATTCTCTTTGTTGATGATGTAATCATTATGACTAATGCAAATATGCAGGAATGGTGGGAAATCGATAATATTCTTAAAGGTTTTTGTTTGTCTTATGTAATTTCTATTAATGCATCTAAATCTACTTTTCATCAAGCGGGATTAATGGATCAGGAGATGTTACCGTATAAATCTCTATTCCCTTAGAATTTTTTAGAGATGGATCAGGGATTCAAGTATTTGGGGTTCTATATTAAAGATGGATATCAACATAAAGAAGAATGGAGATGGTTGATCAAAAAGGTGGRAAAAAAGATTAGTAATTGGTGTTACAGGTGGTTATCCATAGGAGGCATATTCACACTGTTGAAAGTTGTTTTAGAGAGTCAACCTATTTATTGGTTGTCACTAGCGATGGTCCCTATTTCTGTACTAAACTCGTTGAGAAAGTTGATGTATAATTTCCTTTGGCATAGAAATAATGAGTCTAATCATTTTCATTTGTGTCGTTGGGATCAAATCGCACTTCCTAAATCCTTTAGAGGATAGGGCATTGTAATGTCCCCACTTTGGGACAACATCACAGTGCAGAGGTTTATGATGACCAGAGTAGCCAGATGGATGTTATAGCGAGTACAGAGATTACTAAGAGGCATTGTGGGGTCCAGCTTGCATTGCTCATCATATTCCATCATTATGAGACATTCATCATAGGTTGGCTTTGTTTCCATTGCATTTCGATGGTTTCCATGATTTTGACTATTTTGAGCTATAAGCTAATTGAATTCACTGAAGAGGTCATTTTGGGCACATTACTTGGAGGAACCTCTAAGTGTAATAGCTAATTGGAATCATGAGTAGAAACACTACAGGATGGGATGGTGAGAAGTGAATTTCAGTGGCCAGGGAAGCCACAAGGAGAGATAAGGTGTTTTTCAGAGGTAAAAAGGTTAATTAATTAATTAAAGTGATTTAATTAATTAATTAAATATTAATAAAATGAAAGTCACTTTGGAGGGACAAGGAAAGAAAAATGTTTAAAGGAAAGGCAAGGGCCTCTACTCAATTCATTCATGTATGTTCATATTTTCATATCTAGCTTCTAGCTAGTGAGCCCAACATTGGGGGTTTTGAGGTTTTGACTTAACAAACCCTAGAGGACAATTTGGTGGTGAAAGATTCCACATAGCTTGTCCCAAGCTTGGTGTTGGAGATGCAATACACTCCCACACCATTCTAGTTCCATATCTACTCAGTTGCAGGAGGATTCTGTATCAGTTACTTATGCAGATAGAGAGAGGGTGCACCAGTTGGGGGTTTCCAACAAGGGGGGGCACACCATTCTTGGAGAGAGATTCATTGCAGGTGATTGGCAGGGATTTTGGAGATTCTATCACCTGGGTATTCATTGCAAGGATTTGGACATCATATCTAGTCCATTCTTGAGGAGTTAGCATGGCTACATCATCATCTACAGGTTGGGATGGCTTTGGGAGAGAGAGGACGATTTGGTGATTTAGTGATTTGCAGATATAGGAGGCTATACCTCATACCTGACCTTGAAACTTCTTCCAGGGGTTTGTGATTGCCCAATATATAATTTTGGAGAGTTTCAGGAGGTTTGGAGGTCTCATTCACCCAGGCCGAATTATCTAGGGTTTCAGGTATCCAGGGGGGTCGCACCATTCAGTGGAGGAGTTCGGATCCACAGGGTTTGAGAGTGACTTTGGAGATTTGGGCACGTGGGTTGTCCTTACAGTTGCCCGATCTACCAGTTGGCATATTTCTTGGGGTGATTGGACACTTTTGGAAGCAGGGCCGAATTGTTGAGGAGGTTCAGCTATCCAGCAGGGTGTGGCACCTTCCAGCTTGGGGGTTTAGCATTTGTATGGTCCAGATTTTCTTGTATTCAGTCTTCATTGTATATCCATCCTTTGGAGGATTATTTTGTAGCATCTCTATTGTCTATCTTCTTGGCCATTTGTTGAGCATTCCAGATCGGCATCTTCATTGTAGCAGGTTCCTCTATTTCATGAATAAAATCATATTTGGGATGTTTTGGCTTGTCTATCATATTGCATATGGTTGAGGTATGTTCCATAATTTTATATTCTTGTTATTTTTGCAACACACATATAAACACATCTGCAAACCCCAAGGTCGAAATCAAGAGGCCATTCAACAAGTAAACACATGTAAACAAATATATTAGCAAAGTCTTTGACGAAATACCTCACTCAAAAAAAGTTTTAAAAGACACCAAAACCATGATGATCCTGGCCTAATGGATTGGGATCATTACAGTGGTATTAGAGCTTAGATTCCTACTAGCCGTGGGAATTAGCACATGTATGCAGAGCCATAGAGGGGTCTTCCATAAGATGAAATGGATATTGTGGATTTTACTAGAGAGGTTGTATGTAGTAGATGGGAATACTACTACGACCTTAGTGAGGAAAATAGGGCCTTAATAACCTTCCGACAATATTTATCCTTGAAATATCCTAGGTGGAGCATAGAAGATATTACATTCTAGGTCAAACAAGCAGAGGAATACATGGCCACAATAGCCAGATGGAGGGAAGCACATAGAAACCCCACACCCATTAGGAGCACACAACTTTGCTATAGTTGCAAGGTGATTTAAGAACTAGATCATAGGTGTAGGGGTAAGGATAAGAAGCATATAGTTGAGGTACAAGAGGACAATGATTATGAGGCATGTGAGGATGGATCGATTGAGGATTACCTAGAGCAGTCCAATGATGAGAGTGACTCTAGCACAGAGGCTAGTGATAATGACTCTCGTACAAAGGATGATGCTACTATAGTCAGCTACAGATATCTCTGTTACCTTTTCCCGACACATTTATCAGTGACAACAACATGAGGAGAGATAGACAATGGCAGAGGACATGGAGAGTGATTAGGCCGAGACCACTTGACAGGAGTACTTTTACGACATACAGCAAGTTAGAGATGCATCGTCATGAGCAATCAACTGAGATTTGGTGCATTATGGTGAGCACCATAGGCCAGGTGACAACAGATGAGCACAGAGGGCTTCTGACAGTGGTCAGTCTGGCACAAGAGCAGCTAGCGGAGACTAGAAGTGATAAACTTCCAGGGTTTCCATGGGATCCAAGAGTTCACTTGGCTAGCAGGATGTTTTGCTACATGATGACCCAGGTTACGCCAGAGAGCCACATGCTCTACCAAGGGTTGATCTGGAGAGGGCCTGCAAGATTTTGTCTGATAGAGCGAGGCATCTTCTCACTCTTGAGGTGGGTGGACATGTACTACTTATATAGGGACATTTTTACAGGTACAGTTTTTGGACAGTGGGTCCAATGGTCACAGGTATTTCAGCATGAGGATCCAGGAGAGGAGGATCCAGTATGTATGCAGGGGGTAGACAGTCATAGTTAGAGTAGTGTAAGGCCAGCATGGTGATCTTTGATAGAGGTTAGCATGGGACCCAGGGATTGCAGGACTAAGCATTTCACTGACTAAGAGGGGAGAGTGGACCATTGCAGGGGAAAGTTATTCTAACTTTCCATTGAGTTTCAGTGTTGACAGGAGTGCATTGCTTGCGGGTGTCTCATGGAGGTCTGGCAACATCTCATTCTAGCATTAGCATGTGCAGTTGATGGAGGCCGTATGGATCTTGGTAGAGACTTGGAGGATGGATTCATTTCGATATGAGGCCATGTGTCATATGCAGGAGACTCCCGGATTTGTTATATTTCAGGGTTGTACTTCCCAGGGGCTAGCAATTCATGACTTGATATGGGACCCAGGGGGTAGAGTGTATGAGTGTTCATCTTTGGATGGGTTCTACTATGTACCCCATAGGTGGATATGGGACCCCGGTATTATACTTGAGGGAATTCGGTTATTGCTTGAGGACAAGCAATTTTCTAGCAGGGAGGACTGTAATGTCCCCACTTTGGGACATCATCACAATGCAGAGGTTTGTGATGACCAGAGTAGCTAGATCGATGTTATAGCGAGAAAAGGGGTTATTGAGAGACATTGTGGGGTCCATCTTGCATTGCTCATCATATTCAATCATTATGAGCCATTCTGCATAGGTTGGCTTTGGTTCCATTGAATTTCGATGATTTCCATGATTTTGACTATTTTGATCTATACGCTAACTGAATTCACTGAAGAGTTCATTTTGGGCACATTACTTGGAGAAACCTCTCAGTGTAATAGCTCATTGGAATCAAGAGAAGAAACACTACAGGATGGGATGGTGAGAAGTGAATTTCAGTGGCCAGGGAAGCCACAAGGAGAGATAAGGTGTTTTTCATAGGTAAAAAGGTTAATTAATTAATTAAAGTGATTTAATTAATTAATTAAATATTAATAAAATTAAAGTCACTTTGGAGGGACAAGGAGAGCAAAAAGTATAAAGGAAAGGCAAGGGCCTCTACTCAATTCACTCATGTATGATCATATTTTCATATCTGGCTTCTAGCTAGTGAGCCCAACATTGGGGGTTTTGAGGGTTTTGACTTAACAAACCCTGGAGGACGATTCAGTGGTGAAAGATTCCACCTAGCTTGTCCCAATATTGGTCTCGAAGATGCAATACGCTCCCACACCATTCTAGTTCCAGATCTACTCGGTTGTAGGAGGATTCCACATCAGTTACTTGTGCAGATAGAGAGAGGGCACACCAGTTGGGGGTTTCCAGCAAGGGGGGGGTGCACCATTCTTGGAGAGAGATTCATTGCAGGTGATTGGCAAGGAATTTGGAGATTCTATCACCTGGGTATTCATTGCAAGGATTTGGACATCAGATCTAATCCATTCTCGAAGAGTTACCATGGCTAGATCATCATCTATAGGTTGGGATGGCTTTGGGAGAGAGAGGACGATTTGGTGATTCAATGATTTTCATATCTAGGAGGCTATACCTCATACCTGACCTTGAAACTTCTTCCAGGGGTTTGTGATTGCCTGATCTATCATTTTGGAGAGTTTCAGGAGGTTTGGAGGTCTTATTCACCCAGGCCGAATTATCTATGGTTTCAGGCATCCAGGGGGGGCGCACCATTCAGTGGAGGAGTTCAGATCCATAGGGTTTGAGAGTGACTTTGGAGATTTGGGCACCTAGGTTGTCCATAGAGTTGCCCAATCTATCAGTGGGCATATTTCATGAGGTGATTGGACACTTTTGGTAGCAGGTCCGAATTGTTGAGGAGATTCAGCTATCCAGTAGGGCGTGGCACCTTCCAACTTCGGGGTTTAGCATTTGTACGGCCCAGATCTACTTGTATTTAGTCTTCATTGTATATCCAGCCTTTGGAGGTTTATTTTGTATTATCGGGAGCATTTTGTAGCAACTCTATTGTCTATCTTCTTGGCCATCCGTTGAGCATTCCAGATTGGCATCTTCATTGTAGCAGGTTCCTCTATTTCATGAATAAAATCATATTTGGAATGTTTTGGCTTGTCTATCATATTGCATATGGTTGAGGTATGTTCCATGATTTTATCTTCTTGTTATTTGCTGCAACACACATATAAACACATCAATAAACACTAAGGCCGAAATCAAGAGGCCATTCAACAAGTAAACACATGTAAACAAATATATTAGCAAAGTGTTTGACGAAATACCTCACTCGGAAAAAGTTTAAAAGACACCAAAACTGTGATGATCCTGGCTTAATGGCTTGGGATCATTACAGGCATCAGAAATATTTTCGACTTTAGTATATCATTGACAGCTAATACTCTTTGGAGAGTCTTATCTGGGCAAGGAATCTAGCATAGAGTCATCTATGATAAGTATCTCCACGGAATTTCAGTGACAAACTGGCTCAGATCTTCCACTTTTCAGAATATTCGGTTCTCTATAATTTTGAGTGGACTGATAAAATCGATCCATCTTATCACTCATGGTATGTTCTAGATTCCGGACAGAGGCACACAAATTGTCTTAGGAAAGGACTGTATCTTAGGTATGGGCATTTCCTCTTTCCTATCAGCTAATTTATTAAATGCCTTACATCTCCGAAATGTGAAGACACTAGCACAAGTTAGTTCTCCTTCTGTAGATTGGGCGTTCTCCTTTGATTGGAAAGGTAGCAGAGAACTGGGGCTCATAGGTGATTTGGACAGGGAATGGGAACTCTTTAGATCTTCTCTTATTGATTCGGGAGCTATCGTCATTGACAAAGAAGATAGTTTAAATTGGGCGGGAGGGGAGGAATCGGGCGGCCCAACAGTAAAGAATTTTTATATGACTATCATTCGGTCCAAAAATTTAAACAAGGTGGAGGTATGGAGAACTTCTATCTCGAAATGGAATGTGCCATTAAAGATAAAATTGTTCCTGTGGCTTGCCATGGAGGGAAAAATACTTACCTGAGAATCACTATAGAGGAGAGGCTAGGAGGGGCCTAAAAGATGCCCACTTTGTAGGATGGATTTGGAAACAATTTCACATCTCTTTATTTTCTGTACCTTTGCTAGACAGGTATGAGATACTTTGGTTGTAGAGTTTAAGCTTAAGGGTGACTGGATTGGTACCAAACTGTTGGAAGGTATTAAATCATGGACTGAGGACTTTTCGGCCTCCCCACAATTTCCATCTTATGTCTATTGGAATATTTGGCATGAGAGAAATAAAGCTCTTTTTGAAGATTCATGTCCCTCTATATTGACTATGATCTACAAGACGAAGGCTCTTCTTATCTTTAAGCCCATCGTTAAAAAAGATAAGATTCATTGGGATATATTGATTTGTTAAATTTATATGCAGCAGCGAGAGCCATTCTCCTAGAGGATGGCCAAGACCCTAAATGTGTTCTAGGGCCCCTGGATGTGTTCCAGGGAATCCTTGTTTAGTGCTTGGATTGATCCTTGGATGTGTTCCTTGGTGGTGGATGATACAAGACCCTAGATGTGTTCTAGGGC
>JZKD02S0244817.1:582937-608010 GCA_000966675.3 Picea glauca
AATTCACTTTCCTTCATCTCATTATTCCATAATTAAGCATGGGTTCTCTTACTCCACAAAGCGTCTTCCCGTGAGGGCTTTCACCATAAGGGGACCACTTTGAAGTTCATCCATAACGAGTCATATTTACATCAAACACCATTGGGTCTATTACCCAAAAATTTGTGCTACGGGTCTTTCTTCAAGGGTTGACATCAATGACAACCAACCTTAATCAACATATCTCAGGGCACTTACTAAGGAGGCTAGACCATACCCTTACTTGTACTACCCGACTACCCAGGTACTAGAGAGTATCTTCTTGAGTGCTATTCTCGGTGGCACTATAGCAGTCAGGTGGCCGATCGGTTTATTTAAAGAGGGCTTCAGGTAATCTAGGACGATCCGTACATAGGTGATGTCTGATGCGCTACCAATCAAAGGGGTACCAACATGGGTTACAAGGGTGGCCAACATATGTGCGCTTAAGTACCACTTGTATTTCCTACATGTATGAATCCCTCAACCGTGGGTTTATGTGTGTAAAAAAAGATCTATATGGCTTAAAAACATCGGAATACATCTCTACCCTGGAAAAAAATTTACCCACAATTTTTGTCAAGGAAAGTGCTCTGATACCACTTGTAATATACTAGATATAAAAAGTATGAAGAACAAAAATAAAATGATAGAAATGGAAGAATAACAACAATATAACTAGAGCAATAACCACAATAACACTGAAATGATATAAGAATAACAACTTAAATAACACTTTGATTCTGAGAGCAATGTTCACGAGCCTCTTCGAGGGGAAAACCTCCAATCGAGAAGATCTCTATTACAATAATATCCAAGCTAGGGTTCTCAAACCCTCGACTCCTATTTATACTAAATATGTCTGTCAAAAAAAGCATCTAGAGGAAGATCCTTCTAGAAGTGGAAGCTTCTATTAGGTCTTCTTCCATTCGACTTATTTTATTTTATTGCAAGGCCTTATTAATATTGACCTTTATTACATATGAATATATTATTCTACCTATGTGCGGGTTAGGACCCTAACATTCTTCTCCACATAGACTCTACACAATGTGAGGAGACTAGAGGATTCTTTTAACTTGTTTGCAAGGGTGGAAGGCACGGTTATTGCTAAAGGATTGGAAAGCAATGGGATATGAATCAAAGCTTCCTCCAATTCCTTGATTTGGTCCTTCAGTTTGGCATTCTTCGCCTCAAGGACTCCAATGGAATCATCAAGTGCATCTCCATTTTCTCAGTGAATTTGGGAGATTTGGGACAGCTGCATGTTCCTAAGGTAAATCTCTGAACAAGATTTTGCTTTCTTATTTCTTACATCTCTCTTTTCAATAATTAAATTTTTAGATTCGCTGTCAAAAACATCACTCTGAATACGAAGGATTCATCTTCGTCAAAAATATCAGTCTCATCTATTTCCATTAGGGGATTATGGTGGATCGCATCACCAAGCTGATCAACGTTGGGGAATATATTTTCGATATCAGTCTCAAGTTCCATGTCTTCACTTTTAGTTACGGGATATTCCACTTCTTGTACATTGTTTTTTCTCTTCTTCCTCATGGGAAGCTTGTGTGAACTATAAATTTTATCCAGAGGAGGGTTCTTATCTCCCCCTCCGTTTGAAGAATTGTGGGTTGCTTTCTTACTGGGGTGGGTTGTTGGAGCGATACTCTGGGATGTCGTACTCTTGGGAGTGGCAGTTGGGGATTGGACACTCTTCTCACAGGTGACTTTTCCCTATTGTTTGTAAAATTTATTGGTGTTTTGCAATGTCTCTAGGTCGTTAGTGTCAGGAGTAGGAGTTCTCTCATCATTGTCTCTGTCTTAGTTCAGGAGTGTATGGATAAAACAATTGTTGAAGCCAACTGCTAGTAAATGTTCTACAAAAATCCCATTAGGGTCGAACCCTCTCAGTCTTTCAACATATCTTAGGTTCAAATTGTTGAAATGTCCTGCAAATTCGTCAATCTTATTGACGTTCCTGAATATGAAGTCCCTGACTTTCCAAGGTAGAGGAATGAACTACTTTTTTCTCTTCTCATGGAAAAAATGAAACCAATAGCTGTATTTCCTTGCTATTTATGTAACAAACATTTTGTTCGTAATGTGACATGGAAGGAAAGAAGGATTTTCCTTGGAACCAAAAATCATTATTACACTGTAATTCTCCATTTGTTCAAGTGTCCCCTTCCTGTCCAAAAACTTGGTTTTCTGGTCAGACATCCAGAGAGCATCCTTTCCTAACCATAATTTTTTTAAAACTGAGACAAAGTCATTAAAAACCTCATAAAAACAATGGGAGGACTTATGCCTCCATAAGGCCTGGTACCGGAAGTTTACTGGGTCGAATTCATAGTTTACCTTCTTGGACAATGATAGTTTTGGAAATGGACAGCAATGCGCTATCGCGAAAACCAAGTAGGATGACATATAAAATTTCTTATCCTGTTTGAATCATGACAATTGGGAAGAGATTTCAATGGAAATAAACTTCCCCCAATAAAAAATGGCTTGTTCCTTGACCATGAAATACAAAATATAAATAATCATGCAGTAAATTCTTGTTGTGGATTCCTGTCCCGTTATCCTCGTAAACAACCAGGAAATTTCCTGGAATGAATTTCTAAACGAGCTAACTTGCAACCATGTGATATCTTTAGGAACTGTCGTCGAGTCTTCCAGGACCTCGGGTAAGAGGTCTAACTCCTTATCATGCTTTTTTAGGAACTCCTTCCAGTCTTCTCCTCTGAAGCTCAATGTTGGCTCCGACAATCTCAACATCTTGCAGAAGACCTGAGGTGACAAAGAAACAGGAGAGTGGTCTCGCAGTGGAATAATTATTTGGCTTGAAATATATCTCTCGGCACACCAAGAGACCACCTCCTTACAGTCAAAGACTTCAGGGACACAGCCTGTACGAGCAATCCCAGAGGTCCAAATTACTTTGTTCTGGGTGGAAGGGGATGAGTAGTAAGAATATGCCCTGGACCACTGGAAGTTTTAGTTGTCACACTCGAAAATGTTCATTGTATCTCCATAGAACTGATGTCGAGCTTCTACCATAACTTGACGAGAAAGTCTGTTTGCTCTAGACGATGTTTGAAATCATCACTCAAAAGGAATAATATAACCCTACAAAAATCTTGGTCTAATGCGTGTGAATGAGAGATCTCCTCGAGCCTTTCGCTCATTAATGACAATCTCTACGGTTCCAGCATGATGAGTTGTTAACATTAAATATTACTAATTGCATACCTAGAAATAAGTGCGAAGGTGGTGGGGATGACGAAAATCAATTAAGGATTGGAGATTTTGTGAACCCACCAACCCAACGACCAGCAAAAGACATTGCATAATGTTTGAAATGAACACTTGGAAGGAATAATATAACCCTCCACAAATTTTGGTTTAATGTGTATTAATGGGTGATCTCCTTGATCCTTTCACTCATTAATGACAATATTTACGGTTCCTGCATGATGATCTATTAACATTAAATCTTATAATTGCATATTTAGAAAGAAGTGAGAAGGTGGCCGGAACAAGGAAGAGCAATTAAGGAATGACTACGTATGGAAAGCGTGAAATTAGGATTCAAAATAGGGTCACAAAGGATACTCAGGAGAGGTGAAGGCCCGACGGTCAAATTGTATGTCTCGAAACTTTTGAGTGCAAAATGTGTAACACAGAAGAGGGCATGATGGGGTCGTCCAACGATCAATTTGTAAATCGCGGAACTCTGGGTGCAGTTTGTAGGTCACGAAACAATGGAAGCACAATCTTGAGCCCACCTGTCCGGGAACCCACAATAAAAAAAGTGGCTAAGTATGGAATGGGGAAGTGGTCGGTCAGACTCTTTTCGGTAATATATTGAAATTTGTAATGGATATCCCATTACCTAGAAAGATATTTTCTGCATGTTTATGGACAAGTTGTGTAGGGATAATCAGTGGTATGTCTCCTCGATCCTTTTGCTCATTAATGACAATATTTATGGTTGTTGCATGATGAGATGTTATCATTAAAGATTACTAATTGCATACTTGGAAAGAAGTGTGAAGGTGGCGGGCATGGGGAACAACGATTAAGAATTGGAGATTTCGTGAACCCGCCAACCCGACGATCCGTGAAAGAGATTCCAATAAATGTCCAAGTATGGAAAGCGGTCGATCGAGCTTCAAAATATGGTGACAAGAGATCCTTAGGAGATGTGAGGGCCTGACGTTCAAATTGTATGTCTTAGAGATTTTGAGTTCAAAATGTGTAACATGGAAGAGGGCATGATGGGGGAGTCTGTTGGTCAATTTGTATATCGCAGAACTCTAGGTGTTGTTTGTACGTCACAAAACAATGGAAGTGCAATATAGAGCCTACCTACCTAGGAACCTACGATCGAAAAAGTGGCTAAGTTTGGAATGGGGAAGCGGTGGTTCGAAGTCATGATATACAAGAATGAGTGGAAATGTGAACCCGTGAGTCTGCCAACCAGTGCACTTAGACATTTTCGAAAAAACTTCTAAGTAACCAGAAAGAGAAAGTAGAGGAGAAAAAGAAAGGGGAATTCGGTTAATTATAGAAGAGGGAAAAGAAGGAGAAAAAAGAGAGTGGGAAAATAGAAAAGGGGAGGGGAATTTTTGGAAGTGGGAATTGGTCTCAAATAATCCCCATTGTTTCCAAATCATCATTTTCTAGTCCAATATTTTATCCACATACTCGTTTTGTATTGTATTTGTATCATTAAAAAGGGTGTGATCAAATGCAAATATAAACTATAACTTGATTTTTGGCTTTAACTATATATAGTTTATTTACAGGCACTATTTATGTTTGGATTTTGTATATAATAGTGGGTTAGCATAATTTTGCATTCTTACTGTGATAAGGCCTTAAAAAAACTAGAATAAGTAACAATTTTTTCCAATTCAATTCTCACACATTTTTTTTTTATGATCCAATAATATTCTTCTTTGTCGATCCAATAATAGGGAGGTCGATTTAGTATATTGGGATATTGGTCATTTGAGGCGACTGGGGTGCCTCATCTAATGCTTTGATGAAGATTTGTTTTTATTGCAACCTATGGGAGTAATTGTGTTTTTGATACATTGTTTAATGCCTTGAAATATTATTGTAAGTATTAAACTTCTTGCAGCAGATTATTCATTGAATGGTTTGTTTTTTCCCTCTGTTTTTACTTCTATTATTTCACTTGTCTGTCATTACTCTGCTACTAGCCAAGGAGAACCCTCATTCATATCATGTTGCCAATTTGACCATGCTTTTGTCTTGGTGAAACAACCCTATAACTGACCAACAAATTCAAAAGAATGACCACTCAAAACTTTTGGTGGCCTAGCTCTGCCCTTTAGCACTTAGGTGCAGACTTTAGGAGCAACAGTAACTATGAAGTCAATTAGACAACTCTACAGGCTCTTCAATCAAAGAATAGAGAAAGTGAGTCATAGTTATACTTTCTAGGATGTGTTTGCATAAGAGAAGCATAGAAAAGCTATAGAGAAATCAATGGAGGGTTTTTGAAATAAAATTATTGTACTGTCAACTTTACCGTAAGTATAACAACAACGAACTTGAATTTTAATTTTTTGGTTGATGTCATAGCCCCATTTGACTTCAGACAACATATATCATTTTTTTTCAAAATATTTGCGAAGAAGAATTTTGGTAATTTCATTAATAAAGTAAAAGTGCTCAAATAGAGGCTAGGGGATGGACAACCAATAGTATGCTTCCTTATTGAGTGAAGGAATCAAGGAAGCAAGATGGAAATAAGAGATTGTTCGCTCAGTAAGGTTGAGATGACAATGGAACTTCTTGGGTGGGGCACCAACTCCCCCGTTGTGGATTGGTGTTGCTATGTTCTATCTACATTACAAATGGAATTGAATGTTGGTTTGAAACTGTGTGTGAAATTCATTTATGTTTCCATAGAAGCCTCGTGTGATCAACACAATGCATTGTCACATAATTGTTCCATGCTTAATATTTTATCAAATTACTTGAGTCAATACAATATTTAAGAATTATGAGACTATTGAACCATGCAAATGAGAAGAGGTGTTAAATCCAACAAATAAGCCCCAACCAAGATTCCAAGGCTATTTTTAATAGTAAATCTATAAGAAAAATAGTGGGTAATATATATTTATCCATAGACATTGGATTAAGTTCTTTGCAACAAAGCATTAAACATACTTGTCATAAATATAGGTAGAGGAGTTACAAAAGAAACAACATGCATAAAATTATGTGTTGTTCACCTATTGCAACAACATGCAGAACACTTCGAAAAGCTCTTGAACATGCATACAAAACTAAGTATCATGCTTTTTTAGGAACTCCTTGCAGTATTCTCCTCTAAAAGTCATTGTTGGCTTGAGAAATTTCAACATCTTGCAGAAGACCTGAGGTGACAAAGAAACAGGAGACTAGTCCCGCAATTGAATAATTCTTTGGCTTGAAATATATATCTCGACACATCAAGCACACATCTCCTTACATTCAAAGACTTCATGGACACATCCTACACTAGGGACAAATCCAAACCCTAATCCAAAACCCTAAAAATTAAAGGAAAGGATACATCTCTGAGGGCCAAGACTGTGATCCAAGTCGAGAGACTCAAACTCTCATGTTGAAAAGTGGCTATTGCATTCAACATCGGTTTCTTCTCTGAAACCCCTTCCTTTGGTCTTCTTAGGGCCTTGATCACCGATATGGCAAGTTCCCCCCGTTATACTGTATTTCAATTTGGGCACAGGAGTGGGAACAACATCCTCATTTCCATCTTCCATTGTTGTATCATCATCCATCAGATCATCTTCTTCCGGCTCGAAATCGATTGCATCAACCTCTATGTCAACCATTCTTTCGTGCTTTTCTGCAAAATCCTTGAAATTTGGAGCGGACGATGGATATACAGAGCGAATGAAGGATATACATGTTTATAGGGTTATAAAAAAAATAAACAAAGGGGATAATGATATACACATTTATAGGGTTATAAAACAAATAAACGCAGGGGGGGGTTTCTGAGCAGGGGGGGTTGCCTTGGAATTATTTGGCTTGAAATATATCTCTCAGCTCACCAAGGGACCATCTCCTTACTTCCTTCTAGGCAGAAGGGGATGAGTAATAAGAATATTTCTTGGAGCACTGGAAGTTCTGGTCATCATGCCCGAAGGTGTTTACTGTATCTCCACAGAACTATTGTCGAGTTGCTGCCATAAGTTGACGAGAACGTCTGTTTTCTCCAGATGATGTTTGAAATGAACACTCGAAAGGGATAATATAACCCTCTGCAAATCTTGGTTTAATGCGTATCAATGGGATATCTACTCTAGCCTTTCGTTGATTAATGAAAATTTCTACGGTTCCTGCGTAATGAGTTGTTACCATTAAAGCTTAATAATTACATACTTAGAAAGAAGTTTGAAGGTGGTGGGGAAAGTGAAGAGCGATTAAGGATTGGAGATTTTGTGAATCCGCCAACTCGACGATGCACGAAATAGATTCCATGTTGTTTGAAATCAACACTTTGAAGGGATAATATAACCCTCCGCAAATATTGGTTTAATGTGTATTAATGGGAGATATCCTCGAGCCTTTCACTCATTAAAGAAAATATTTATGTTTCCTGCATGATGATTTGTTAGCATTAAAGCTTAATAATTTCATATTAGGAAAGAAGTGCAAAGGTGGTGGGGACGACAAAGAGAGATTAAGGATTGGAGATTTCGTGAACCCACTAACTCGACGACCCAGGAAAGAGATTCCAAGAAACAGCTAAGTATGGAAAGTGGTCATTTGGGCTTCAAAATAGGGTCACAAGTTATACTCAGGAGACGTGAGGGCCCGATGGTCAAATTGTATGTCTCCGAACTTCTAACTGCAAAATGTGTAACACATAACAGGGCATGATGGCGGAATACGGTGGTTAATTTGTATATCTCAAAACTTTGGGTGTTGTTTGTAGGTCACGGAACAATGGAAGCGCAATGTTGAGTGCGCCTACCTGGGAACCAACGATCGAAAAAGTGGCTAAGTATGGAATGGGGAAGCGGTCGGTCGGACTCGTGATACAAAATCATGAGACATATTAGGAAAATAGATTAAGTAACCAGAAAGGGAAAGTAGAGGGGAAAAAGAAAGGGGATTTTGGTTATCAATTTGTATATCGGGGAACTTCGAGTGCTATTTGTAGGGCATGAAACAATGAAAGCGCAATCTTGAGCCCGCCTATACGGGAACCCGCGATCGAAAAAGTGGCTAAGTATGGAATGGGGAAGTGATTGGTCGGACTCGTGATATAAAAGAATCAGTGGAAATGTGAATGCGTGAATCTGCCAACTAGTGCACTTAGACATTTTCCAAAAAATGACTAAGTAACCAGATAGGGAAAGTAGAGGGGAAAAAGAAAGGGGAGGAAAATTTTTGGAAGTGGGAATTGGCATTAACAAAGCCCCATTGATGGTATTAACAATAACTATGAAGTACATTAGACATGTGAACAAGATATTCAATCAAGGAATAGAGAAAGTGAGTCATAGTTATACTTTCCAGGATGTGTTTGCATAAGAGAAGCATAAAAAAGATACAAAAAAATCAATGTAGGGTTGTTCAAGTAAAATTATTGTACTATCAACTTGATCGTCAGTATAACAATGATAAATTTTAATTTTAATTTTTTGTGGTTGATATCATAGTCCCATTCGACTTCAACTAGCATATATCATTTTACTTCAAAATATTTTTGAAGAAGAATTTTGGTAATTTCATCAATCAAGTAAAAGTGCTAAAATGAACTACATATTACATTTTCTTCACAGAGCTTACATTAAAAGGAAAGGGAGGTCTTGTATATTCTTTAATATCATATAAAAACTACTAAGATATTGAATCTATGATCCAACCATAATTAAAAAACTTAGCCCATGAGAACCTTGAACTACAATACGAAAGCACATGAACAAAAGTCTGCCAAACACAAGACAGGAAAAAATCAGTGGATATTGAGAATTGTATCCCATCTATAACAAAATCCCCAAATGGGCACCAAGAAATTTTTCGATTACTATATTACTATGAACCAAGATCACTATGAACATTTTCTTCTGATAATACTATGAACCAAGATCACATTGACCTGACAATGTTCTAATATTACTAGTTCTGGAAAAGAGTGTTAGCATTTAACTTAATGGAGTTTGAACAATGCCAAATTTGCAATATTATTGAAAATTCCTAATGGTTCCATTCAGAGGAGAAAGCCATTTTGATAGCTCAAAGGATGGACCTGATTTAATCATAGTTGTGTACTTTGTATGAGGTCTTTCCTCATGCTTCTCATTCCTGGACTGAACAATCTTATGCGCTTCTAGTTCACTTTTTCATGGAAATGAAAAAATCTATTCATATCTTGATTGGGTAGCATGGACATATACAGATCATATTGTTTAGTTTCTTGTCAATGCATGATACGATTTTTATTTTTTTGTTCATCCGATATGCAGTATGACATTATCTTCATTTAATGTAAATTTTCTATGGACGCGAAAGTCGCGTAACATGTAGACATTGTTTGCCTTTTTCTGTAGATATACTTCATATGGAAATTCTTCCAACCTAGGAAGCACATCTTGTAATACAACTTGTCTAATTGTACAATGTCCAATTGTGTTGTTGAGGGTTCAGATGTCATCATTGAGGCAATGTCTATATATGTAAGGGAATTTTTCATTGCATCATAGACAATCTAGTGTGCCGTCGTTTATGAAAGCATAGGCAGAAGCAAGAGAGTTGCATTTGGCACATACAGGCTTGAAGGAGGTTGAATATGCATTTGATGCAACCAAAACACCCTCAACCTGCACACGTGAGCATAGTAGTTAATATATTTAACAATATAATATATATGTGTACAACAAAAAACTGCACAAAATTGTTTAAGAAAATTTTTATGTGCAAAGTGTGGATGGAATTGTAGATGTATACGTACAACAGTTGTCGAGCTAGTTAGTTTCTTGAGATCTTGTACTATGTATGTTTGCAATTTTGTTACAAACGTTGCTTGGGTTGTGCGAAAGATCCTTTCTTTAACATCTCTTTTCTTTTTTATATTTTTGAAGAGAATAAGTGGAAATCTCCCTTTATGCAATTTTTGTTCCATTGAGGAAAATAAATTTGAATAGGTGTCGAACAATTGTAGCTGCAACATGGAACATTGTAATAGTTGTGTAAGATAACTGAGATATATGAGCATGTGAAAGTAAAGGAAAAAACTGGGTATGGAGAACGGTAACATTGCCTTGTCGTTGTCTGAGTCTCCATCTTTTATATGGAGAATGTGTTGCGAGCCAACTTTTCTCGCGAGTGTGACAATTGCACCAATGGTTCTAATTGGGTAAATGTCATTGCTCTCTGCAAGTTGGTTGATTGTTGTGTCTAGTACGAAATGATATTCTGAACAAACTGCAAGAACTTCTTACACAATACTTGTTTCATTGAGTGATATAATCTGATCACAATCAGCACGGTCATATACTATTTTCGGTAATATATTCAAATTTATAATGGATATCCCATTACCTGGAAAGATCTTTTTTGCATGTTTCTAGACAAGTTGTGTAGGGATAGTCAGTGTGACTGTCATCATGGCTTCGTTATCTGTCATGTTAGTACGCATAATTCATATAGTTTTTTTTTCCTTATCTAAGTAGGTGTTATACATGACCATTATGTCCCCGTAGAACAATTTTCTAGTTCGACGATTGTTCAAGCCATCTATCGATAGTATATTGGGTGTTATAAGTTTCGACCCGGTGACATTTTTTGAACAAAAAAAGTAACATGAATGGTAGTTTGTATAATTTGTTTTTGCATAAATGTACAAGTAGATGCACAATTTGGATGAAGTATGTAGGTCATAGTTATGTAACCATACCTGTTAGTCTATGGAGCTTTCACTATGTTAAGCATTTCACTTGTGCTCGTCGATACTTCTTGTGAACTGAAAAACATGTGTTGTAGATGACATCAACATATTTATCATGCCATAGACAAATAAATAACTCGGGGTATTTGTTTTCTAAACATAGAAAGAGCATAATGTATGAATCTTTACCTTTGGCCTTATCGTTTTGTTGATGTTTGATATGATTGACTACTCATGCCCATGCCACTCGTCCAAGTTTTTATGATGAAAACATGTGTACATTGAACATGAAAACGACTAAATAAGCACATGCATAGTATATTATTCATAATTGTTCTTGATGTCACACATAGGCTTGAAGGGGATTGAGTATGAAATAAGGTGTCAAGGTATACTCAGGAGACGTGAGGGTTGACGGTCAAATTGTATGTCTTGGAAATTTTGAGTGAAAAATGTGTAACATGGAACATGGCATGACGGGGGAGTCTGGAATTCAATCTATATATCATGGAACTCTGGTGTTGTTTATAGGTCACGAAACAATAGAATCACAATCTTGATCCCACCATCCCAGGAGTTCGGATGTCAATTTTTATATCGCAGAAATCTGGGTGTTGTTTGCAGGACACAAAACAATAGAGGTGCAATTTTGAGGCCGACAACCAGGGAACCCATGATAAAAAAAGTGGCCAAGTATGGAATGGGGAAGCGGTTGGTCGGACTCGTGATATAGAAGCATGCGGGGAAATGTGAACCCATGAGTCTTCTAGCCCATGCACCTACACATTTTCGGAAAAATGACTAAGTAAAGTAACTAGAAAGGGAAAGTTGAGGGGAAAAATAAAAGGGAATTCAATTAAGTATAGAAGAGGGTAAAAAAAGGGATAAAAGAGAGTGGAAAAATATAAAAGGGTAGGGAAATTTTTGGAAGCGGAAAGTCTCAACAAAGCCCCATTGTTGCCAAATCATCATTTTCTAGTACAATATTTTATTCACATACTTGTTTTGTGTGTTTGATTTACTATCACTATTGGTATACCTTTTCGAAGACTGTACTTCAGCTTCTTTTGTTGTGTCATATAAGACTTCATTCTCTTGTCCAACTAGTCTATTTATTTCAATGTAGCAATGCAAAAAATACAATGGACATGAAGGTAAGTTGGTATGTAGAAAGACATGTAAAAAAATAAATACAATTCTATTTATTTCAACATAGCAGCACATAAAATATAGTTGACATGAAGATAAATTATTATGTGGGAAGATATGTAGTATCTACATATAATAAATTAGGTGAAAAGCAGTAGAATAAATATACAGACAATAAACGAAATACAAAACAGTGGAATATGAAATAAGGGTAGAAGCATGCGCCTTTGTATGTCTTTTTCTATATTTGTGGTTAAGAGTCCTTCGTTTTATCTAGTTATTCTATTTGTTTCAATGTGGGAACACACAAAATACAATGAACATAAATGTAAGTTTGTATGTAAGGGAAAACAAGTAATATGTACATACATTAAAACAGAATCAAAGGAATAGAGAAAAATATAGAGTTAGAAGTATGCACGTTTGTTTTTCTTGATCCATGGTTGTGGTTATATAGAACTTTTTCTAGCCAAAATCTATTACAAGATAGAAATTATTAAGAAGTTGGATGATCCTAGCTGAATGATTTGGTTTTGTGCAACAAAGTATCCAGATATGCTTTGAGACATGGAAATATTATTTTGTAATATGCTTGATGTATATTTCATAATTCAAGTACAAGACAAACTGTATCATGGTCATACCTGTATGTGTCTAAGATAAAGAGGGTGTATTTTGAAATAGGCACATTTGACCATACATGGTCAATAAGTGCGTTTTGTACATGCTTTATCTTATCCAAAAGAAAGCGGAGATTGTAATTGCACATGTAGTTTTCCAATTCTTTTGTTATGGAACTATTTTGTAGCATGTCAACGTTGAAATCTCCTAGAATGATAATGATTTCGTTCAGATGTAAATGGTGTAATGCATTTGAAACAACATTCATTATGTTGGGAAATGTTGCACACAAAGAGACATAGAGATTCAATATTGCAATTTTCAATCCACGGAAAATTACTCTTGCTAGCACCATCTCAACATTTTTTTCTTCGAAATGCATATGATCCAAATTTTTTATATGTTTTTTCACTAATATCATCACTCCATGAGTAATGTAACTTGATATGCAATTGTGATTTGGAAATTTCTTGTTTTGCATGCATAATTTCACGTATGTTTCTTGCAATCACAGAATATCAGATTGCATTGTGTCATAGTCATTGACTATATCATTCATATGTGCATTTAATATGCACATGTTAAGTGAGAGAATTGATACATATGAGTTTGATTGTATGGATTGGTAATCATATTGCAGATGCCATTTTGCACTAGTCCGAAGGCATTGCATATCAGTATCGACTTTATGTTTGACTTTGAAGCTATCTTTTGTAAGAGTGCTTAGCAAATACAAGGACACTATGTTTCTGACACGAGACATAGCTGTGTATACACGTCCATGTATTTTTATTCTAGTAGGGTCGAAGGCAACACTATCAAGTGTTATCCCTTGTGATCTGTGGATTGTACGTGCACATGCAAGTTGAATTAGAAACTGTTTTTGAATCTTCAGTTGACCTGCCTTTTCCAATGTTGATATTGGCTTTTATATTCACAATATAGGTGTCCATTCATGTGAAGTGTTTGAATTATATAGATAAGCTAACTCGTTGGCTTGTCGGTGGCCAATATGCGGGTCATGGAACTTAATCCAAAGGAAATCAAATTTTTATGTTTTGGTATAAGCTTTGAGTATTCCATCTGCACCATTCACCAGGACATCCTATGAATCATAGTTGCAGGCATATATTTCAACTAGCATGTCTAATTTTAGGACAAGTTGCAAAGGGAATCTCCTGCAATATATCCTATGGTATACGAAAATGCATTGAATTTGAAAAGGGTATTGTTATGCAATACCTGGTTGATGTTGTCATTTACAATGGAGAGTGCATCTATTTGATAGAATTCAACATCAATTGCTTTATCCATCTTTTAAGTTGTGATTTTCAAGATGTTTCTTAGTTATGTTTAGACAATACAAAAATAGCAAAAAAGATAAGTATAAGTTTGGGAGTGCATACCAACTCTTCTATGTATGTTTCAACCTTTGTTCATCTCAAATCCAATGCTCTGTGGTTGCTATAACATATGACAGAGAAACAAAGCTACAGTTAGTTCCCAACCATATAGAAGAGATAATGCAAATAAAACAATAGTATCAATTTTCTCAGTACAAAGATTGAGTATTTAGCTAGCAAATCACAAAACACCGTCCCAACAATTTTCTGTGTATAAAGCCCATTTTATAAACTATATAGAAGAAATTTAGCTAGCGAATCGCAAAGCACGAGCCTAACAATTTTCTGTGTGTCAATCCCATTGGCCAAAAGCAATTTCACAGTTTAACAATCTTTTTCTCATCTTCTCAGCAGCTATTGGAAGTATGAAACCTTATAAGAGTTCTATTTATCATGTGGGAGGATACTCTAAAATCAGAATTGATGTTTGGACCCAACTCATTTTGTGTTTTATCTTCATCCTTTACCCAAGATTTGCATTTCAGGTCCTGGAACTTTCTATTTATAACTTACTAAAATATGTCATCGATAAAGATGGATAATGCCTAACAATGGTGTGCAATTTTGTTGCATCTTGGTTACCTTTGCATCATACTTAGCCCTTCTACACCTACCTGCAGTTTTCTTCTATAAGAACATTTTTCAAAGGCATGTAGGTACTCATTCCCGGGAAAGGTGTGAATATCATCGAGGGCATGGTGGGAAGGCTAAAGAATTTCCTTATTCAATTGAGGCGTTAGATTTCCACTTCATCCCATAAGGCAAAGGATTGGGATTTGTAATGCTAGGAAAAATGACACCCGGAGTTGTGCAGATGACATTGGCACACACATGGTGTAGAGTTTGGGGAAAAAAATGAAGGAAAATTTAAGAGCAGGAGGAAAAGATACACCAACCTCTATGCAAAGTCTACAGGATAGGAATGATGAATAAATACCTAAACATTCTTACTTGAAAACTAGAAATAGTAAACAATAAAAAACCAATATGAATGAAATTATGGTATTGAAACTTACTCATCAATGATGAACGAGAGAATCGGAGGTCCAATTGCGAGTGCAGGATTTCAACCCTGCAATGTTCAACAACAGGTCATGGAATTACCTAGGATTTTCATTTAAGGACCTGGAACTTTTTCTTTATAACCTACTGAAATATGTCACAATAAATATGGATAATTCCTGACAATGGTGTGAAATTTTGTTGCAGCTTGGTTACCATTGTATCATACTTACCCCTTCTACACCTACCTATAGATTTCTTCTACAAGAACATTTTGCAAAGGAAACAAGCTTGACATCATCTTTCCATGTCAATGACACAGGTTCGATTCTTGTAGGGGATAGGTAGGTACTCATTCCCAGGCAAGGTGGGAATATCATCGAGGGCAAGGTGGGAAGGATAAATAATTTTTTTATTCAAATGAGGCATTATATTTCCACTTCATCACACACAGAAAAGGACCAGGATTTGTAATGCTAGAAAAAATGATAGCCGGAGTTGTGCTGACGACATTGGCATGCACATGGTACAGAGTTTGGGGAAAAAATTGGAGGAAAATTTACGGTTAGGAGAAAAAGATATGCCAACCTCTATGGAAAGTCTACAGGATAATAATGATGAATAAATACTTAAACATTCTTACTTTCAAACTATAAATAGTAAACATTAAAAAATGAATATGAATGAAACTATGGTATTGAAACTTACTTGTCAATGTTGAACGACAAAATCACAGGTCCAATTGTTGGTGCACGATTTGAACCCTGCAAAGTGCAAAAACAACTCCAACTGCAGGTGCAAGACTCCAACCTTGCAAAGTTGAAGAAAACAAAAGTAAGAAGCAAGCAACAAACCAGTGAGCAAGCACCGATAGGTCCAACTGCAGGTGCAGGACTTCAACCTTGCAAAGTTGAACCAAACAACAACAAGCAGCAACCAACAAACCAATGAACTAGTGAACAACCAACAACCAGTGAACTAGTAAAGAATATATATATCTTCATTGATGACTAAATTGCATTCCAAACATAGAAGAAATATGAAACATATGATGACTATGTGAGTGGTGGTGGACAACAATATTGCCTAAATTCACCACAAGATTGTATGCAAAAATTGGAGGAAAAATGTACTTTGACAGGCCTATTGAAGTACACATTTAAGGCTGTTAGGCCTGTTTAAGGGCCTCACGCTATGTAAAAATTTAAGTTGCCAGTCCTATTCAAGTACCTCAAAAAGAGTGTCAATGCTCAAAACTTTTGGTATGTAAACATTTCAATAAAAATAAAAAAAGTTAAAAAGAGCCTCAATGCTCAAAACTTTGGATATCTAAACATTTAAAACATTGGGAATAATGAAGTTGACAATAAGACTTCGAATCTATTCTCCAATGAAATGATGACAAATAATTATTTTTTATTATATAAAAAATAATGCTTTCTATTCTCTAGTTCTAACAATAGAGATTGTGCAAAAATTTATAGTCAAAGGGCAAGTTAATATGAAGTCAACGATTTATTGATCACTATAGTCCCTCTACGCCTTCAACAGGGACTAATAAAATATGGAAAATATGAAAAGAGATTATAACATTATTAACACTTAAAAGATATAAATATGGTAATAATAATTTTAATGAGTTAAATAATAAACAATCATATAGTAATAATAATTTTAGTGAGTTAAATAATAAACAATCACATATATATGAATTGTTAAAACAAGAACTTGAGGTAATTTTGTTCTATATATTTTTTATTTTTTAGTTGTTTTTTGTTTTTTAATCAATCCAGATGATACCAAGTACATTGGGATAGGGGCGCCTACATACATAAACCACAACAATGTAAATCTATTTTAACTTTGGAATTTTAATGCATTAACAGATTTGCATTTCAATTTTTGTATGTCTCTCCATACTTAAAGATTTAGAGTTAAAATGGATGTAAGCTAATAGTTATTTATATGTGGTTGGATGGTATAATAAAGACATAGGGTAAGGATTATCCAAAACCATCGTTTTTGGGGAGAAAATTGTAAATTCTAACCTTGTACAATATCTACTATAAACACATATTCAGAAAAGAATAGAAAAAATATAATGGAAAATACAAACATTACACAGAGAGTTTTCCCCTGGAAACCCAAACCGGGAAAACCAACATATTTTATATTCATTCATCGTGTTACAATGTTTACAATACAAAATACATATAGGAGCCAGCGGCATCCAAAACCCTAACCCAATGACTTGGATTAGTCCAAAAACCTAATTCCTTAACCGGAAATAGAAAACCATCGGCAAAAGAAACCATGTGCCGAAAAACCACCTAAATATAATGTGGTCCCAAAAAATGCGGTCTCAATCCAGAAAAAAATAATCTCGGGGGCACTACCCCCAAACCCCCACGCGAGGGGCTCCGGCCCCCTGCACCTCCCGAGGGGGGGCCTAGCGGCCTCTTCTCTTACCCCCCTTCATGCCCGACGCATACGCTCTAACACTACTACACATGCAAAGAATATAACACATACCCAACATTCTCCCAGTTGTTGTTTTCTTTGCATACAGGGGGTTACAGGGTTACATAGTCAACAATCCAGGGCAACAATGCCCATGGATCCTCTACACCAAGAGAACTTCTCAATGCTCACAGATTTGGTTAATGAGTCTACAACATTCTTCGAAGTGTCCACCTTCATCAGTGATAATTTGTTTTCTTCAATCATGTCTCTCACAAAGTGATATTGAACATCAATGTGCTTTATCTTTGAATGATAAGCAAGGTTCTTCGCTAGAAAAATTGCACTATGACTGTCACACTCTATCCTTGTATTTTGTTGTACCAACCTAATACCTGAACACAATCTTTGTAACCATACTGTTTCCTTACTTGCATGAGTGGCTTCCATGTATTCATCTTCTATCGTTGAAAGTACCACTACAGCCTGTCTTTTTCTCATCCAACTTATTGCTCCTCCAAACAGGTTAAACACATACACGCTTGTAGATCTCCTACGATCCAAATCTCCAGCCTAGTCTGCATCCACAAAGCCATGTATATCCACTACTCTGTCCAATCCCGGTCTTCCTTCGTAGCACAATTCCTGCATATTAATCCACTACCTTGACCGGTTTACATTCCTGCATATTAAACCTCTGCAATATTGTCTCGACATATTTTATCTGATTTAACCAAAGTTTACTCCTTTTCTGATCTCTTTTAATTTCCTTTCCCAAAATGAAATTTGAAGCACCAAGATCCTTCATGTAAAATTTAGAGGACAACTGAGTTTTCACATCCTTGATAATCTCCTTGTTGTTTCCTATCAGCAACATGTCATCCACATATAAGACCAAATAAATCAAATGATCACCAATTATTTTAAAATACACACAGTGATCTTCTTTGCTTCTTGTGAAGCCAAGTCCCATCATATAAGTATCAATTTTTTGATACCACATTCTTGGTGATTTTTTTAAACCATATAGGGACTTTTTTAGCTTGCATACTAGCTCCTTCTTTCCCTTCACAGCATAACCTTCTGGTTGCCTCATAAAGATTTATTCTTCCATATCCCCATGAAGGAATGTTGTCTTCAAATCCATTTGTTCTATTTCAAAATCAAATGCAGCAGGAACAGATAACAAAAATCTTATGGAGGTTAACTTGGCAACAGGAAAAAAAATCTCACCAAAATCAATTCCCTCAACCTAGGAATAACCCTTTGCTACTAACTGAGCTTTGTATTTATCCACCTTTCCTTATGCATTCAACTTCTTTTTAAATACCCATTTGCTGCCAATGGGATTTCTTCCAGTTGACAACTCCACTAGATCCCAAGCCTCATTCTTATCCAAAGATGCCATTTCTTCTTCCATGGCCCTTTTCTAGATATTTCCATCCTCTGAATCCACTACCTCCCTGACAGTTCTAGGATCATCATCAGTAATAGACAAAGAAAAACTTCAATGGAAATCAGATGGACTATACCTTTCCGGTAGCTTTCTTTCTCGATCTAATCTCCTCAATACTGGAGTATGAGGATCTTCTTCTTCTGATTCATGTTCTTCTGTAGAGCTTGATTCATCATCATTTAAAACAAACTCTATTTTCTCTGGTTCTTCCTTATTTGGTAGGACTTCATGTTTAACAACATCCTTCATTTCTCTAAATACCACATCTTGACTATACACTACCTTTTTAGTTTCTAGGTTCCAAATCTTATAACCTTTGAGACCATCTTTATATCCAATAAAGATACATTTTTCAGCTTAAGATACATTTTTCAGCTTTCTTATCCATCTTACTCCTATTTTCCTTTGGAACTTGAACATATGCATCGCATCCAAATACCTTAAGATGTGTGAGATAAGGTTTCTTACCAGTCCATACCTCTTGTGGAGTCTTGTCATCAAACACTGATGAGAGTGACCTGTTGACCAGATAACATGCAGTACCCACTTCCTCTACCCAGAATTCTTTCCCTAACCTGGCACGACTAAGCATGCACCTTTCTTTTTCCATCAACGTCCTGTTCATCCTTTATGAAACTCCATTCTATTGAGGTGTATATGGATTAGTATTTTGCCTTTCTATACCACACTTATTACATAATTCTTCAAATTCATTCCCGCAGAACTCTCCGCCATTATCTGTCCTCAACACCTTAATTATTTTTTCTGTTTGATTCTCAACAAGAGCCTTAAACTCTTTAAACCAGTCAAAGACTTCATATTTCTTCCTGAGGAAATATATCCAAGTTTTCCTTGAGAAGTCATCTATAAATGAGACATAGTACACAAATTTTCTCAATGATGGGACCGACACAGGTCCAAAAACATCATTGTGAACTAGCTGCAAAATTCCTTCTGCCCTCGTTGCACCAGAGGGGAATATTACCCAATTCTGCTTCCCATATAGACAATGTTCATAGAATTCAAAATCCAGAGAGTAGTTAGACATACCTTCAACCAAATATTTACCGTGTAGTAGTCGAAGACCCTTCTCTCCGATATGCCCCAGTCTTTGATGCCACAACATAACCTTTTCTCTAGAGACTATAGGAGTTCTTTCTTCTTCAACTCCAATATCAGGAACAATGGAGCTATTACACCCATCACTAATAGTGCTTCCTAGCAGCTTATACAAAGTTCCAAACCGAACTCCCTTCATCAACACCATTGCTCCTGGAACCATCCTGCAAGTTCCCTTTTCAAATATTGTTTTTACCCCTACATCTTCCATTTTTATTACATAAATCAAATTTCTGGCCATACTTGGGATGTGCAGAACACCAGGCAGTTTTCTAATCCTTCCATCTATGAGCCTCAACTTGACCCTTCCTCTTCCTATGATTCTGGTTGTCGAATCATTACCTAAGAAAACATTACCTCCATAATACCTTTCATATTCGTAGAACCACTCCCTGTGGGGATTCATATGAAAGGATGCACCAAAGCCAATCAACCATGCCTCATGATCTGCATGTGTGCTTGAAGAGGCCAAGTACACATCCCATCCTTCTTCCTTGGAGGTCTTTTCTTCTGTAGAAGAAGATTCTTCAGATCTCTTCTTTTTCTCAACTTTGGATCTACACTACTTCTTATATGCCCTTCTTTTCCACATCTCCAACATACCCTTACAAATTTTCCAGGAGATTTAGATCTACCGTTAGACTTAGATCTCCCACTTGAGAAATAAGATTTATTTCTTTCCTGGGAACTTCCTCTTGCAAATAATGCGTCTGTGCTATGTCCTTCCATATTCTTCCATCTCATCTCCTCTGACAACAAGGATGAGACCACTTCTTCAAACTTCAAGGTAGTTGTACTAGTACCTATGGCCACAACCAGACTATCCCAGGAGTCTGGTAAAGAACACAACAAACTGATACATTTATCTTTATCTGAAATTTTAATCTCAATAGATACTAACTGACTTACCACAATATTGAATGTGTTCAAATGCTCTACCACCAAGTCTCCATCTCTCATCCTTAGGTTATACAACTTCTTTCTTAGGAACAATTTATTTACCAAGGAATTAGACTGATACAACTTCCCCAACTTCTCCCATAAATCCTTGGCTATAGCTTCCTCTAACACATTATGTAATTCTGAATCGGAGAGACATAGTCGGATTGTGCTCTTTGCCTTCTAATCCAACTTTTTCCAGTCATCTGCAGAAGTTCCTGTAGGTGCAGTACCTGAATCTACCACGATCCACTGATCTCTTTCCACCAATAGATCTTCCATCTTGAGATTCCATAGCTAAAAAATTTTCCCATTAAACTTCTCGATCTCCATATTCGAATTGCTTGCCATTTCTTTTCACTTGAAAAACAATACCGTAGATCTCCCACTGTAACAAGGCTTATCATAGTCCCGAGCCAAACCCTTGACCACAAAGGCATCTCCCTGAAGCCAATAAATCTCTAATACAAAATGAAATTCTAACCTTGTACAATATCTACTGTAAATAGATATTCAAAAAAGAACATAAAAGAAACAATGGCAAATACAAACATTACATAGATATTTTTCCCCTGGAAACCCAAACCGGGGAAACCAACATATTCTATATTCATTCATTGTGTTACAATGTTTACAATACAAAATATATATAGGAGTCAGGGACATACAAAACCCTAACCCAATGACCTAGGTTAGTCCAAAACCCTAATTCCTTAACCAGAAATAGAAAACCATCGGCAAAAGAAACCATGTGCCAAAAAACTACCTAAATATAATGTGGTCCCTAAAAATGCGGTCTCGATCCAGAAAAAAAATTTCGGGGCGCCATCCCCAAATCCCCGCATGAGGGGCTCCACCCCCCTGCTCCTCCCACTTACCCCCCTACGCACCCAACGCATACCCAAATATGGTAAAAATCAATATTTAAGTGCTCATTATAATTAGATTCTTCATATCTTAGAGATTTTTGGGACTTTATAACTAACCCCAAAAAATAATGTAAAAGTTGAACCTTTTGTGGGAATAGCAAGGTTTGCAGGGTCATCACTGTTACACATGTATTTGTCACCATAGGCCTCATAGAGAACCTACTGATGTGAGTTTATCAAAATCACATGTTTCTACCACAAAAAATCATCTTTTTTAGCCTAATTGCTCTTTCCCTAGCTAAAAGAGTGATTGATCACTTGTTGTCTTCATGCAAGGAGCGACAGATCCCTTGTTTCCTTAATGCAACATGTCATAGCCCCTAGAACCTTCTACATTTAAGGAATTTCAAGGAGATCAGTGAAGAATGGGTTGGCCATGATGCATCCCGAGCCATGGAACTTGTGCATGCCTTGTTTCATTGATGCTTATGCCTTCAGAGTTGATTATTCGTACATCCACATTTGAGAGAGAGAGATAAGGAATCTTGGGATATTGAAGCATGGGATTTCTATTTGTCATTGAAATGTCATAAAAGGAAAATTCTCTTCTCTCCCCTAAGAGAGAAAGAATTGCATATTGTGCATTCTCTTATTTCGGTTCTCTTTGGGTTTGAAAAGGGTCATAACATCACTAAGTATATTCAATACCTATTTGATGATGGCATAGGCCCAGTCAAATGGTTTTAGCCCAGGTCTAGTACAGTAAGCTAGCAGATTCATCCCAATGACTCTGGAATCATTCCCTTCAACATGTTTCTCTGCAATTTTAGTTGAGCCAAAGATGATATATTTCCTATAGTATACGGTATTGATCCATACAAACAATTGTTTCGAATATGGAAAAGGGTCAGGCTCTTCCATTGGCCCTGAAAAATATGAGAAACGTTGGCAAATATTTTTTAATTTCCCAAATAAATCATTTTCAAATAAGGAAGCTGAAAGATGCGCTCATGTGGAAGAGATCCATTGAGATTTGCAATGCTCATCTACAAATATTTTGTTATTTCTCAAATAAATCTTTTTCAAAATATTAAATGTCTTAGTAAATGAGATATTTACTTGAACAGGTGCCCTATAAACAGTAAAGAGATAAAGGTTTTTGTTATTGATAGGTTCCACAAGTGAACTTGGAATAAAGGGATAGGGAGAGAGAAAGAGTATTATATTGAAGAGTTTAACCCCACTTACAATCATCATCAAAAAGCATACATAGGGGCCAATATATCTTGGAGATCCAAAATGCTTATTTCCCAATTAAGAACCAACGTTGTGAAACCTAGCATTGGAAAAAACCAAAGGAAACTTGGGAAGAAAGAGAGTGTATGTTTTGCACCTCTAGAAAAGTGGAAACAAAAAAAAAATTCATTTTAGAGTGTGAATCATTCAAAGACAACGGGGATATTTATGTAAGTATCTTGACAGGTAGATCTTGGAATAATTTATTTAGCCAGGGAACAATGAGAAAGTGAGAGAGCTCATCATAAAGTTGAACAGCCTCATGGACGTTAATATAATTATTTATTCTTCTTCTTCTGCAGGGAGACCAAACTAATCATATTCAGGGAGACCAAACTAATCATATTCTCTATCCAACTAGTGAATTCAGTGTGAAATGTGTTGCCATCAAGATGGAATATTTGTAGGGAGGAAAGGTTATTTGGGGAAGGGGGAATGGAACCTGTGAATCCACAGTTTGACATTGAAAGATTTTTTAGCTGAGAAAGACAACTTACTGATTGTCCACAAGAACGATGTTTCCAATAGATCAAATCTATTGAGATAAATATTTTTCAAGGCCGTTAGATTTGCAAGCCATGAGAGGTTATGACTTGTCAACATAGAAGCTGAGGAAGAGAGATCAAGTCCTGTCAAGTTAGACAGATTTCCGAGCTTCCATGGAATGGTACCTGCAAATCTTGTTGTTGACAAACTGAGGTATTTCAAGTTTTTCAAAAAATCCTTCTCTGCGGGAATAGGTTGTCCAGTAAAATTATTGAACCTAACATCCAAATGCTCCAAAACCATCAAGTGAAACAGTGCAGCAGGACGAAAGGCACCAGTCAAACTACAATCATGAAAATCCACTGCAATGATATGGCTGGTCTATCTTGTTATAATTTGACAAATGAGGAAACACAAATTAACATAATACAATCAATAAGAATGAAAACAAGAAACACAGTCATTTACATGGTTCACCCAAACATTGGGCTACATCCACCAAGCATAGGTATCGGTTGTCTTATTATTCAGCTAATGTAGATTACAACAGGATCACTCACATCTTTCACCACTCCATATTTTCCTCTACAGGCTTACATAATTTATATACAATTACATGGAAAACTGATTATAGAATGCGCTCACAAAAAATTCTAACTTGGGCTCAATAGTTACAACCAATGCTAAATTTTTGGATATGAAATCCTAATCATTGGAAATTTGTTGTCATTGTTTCCAACAATCTCCACCTTGACAACAATTAACCTGATACCTTGCTCCTACTTTTATTCATCACCTTTTCTACAAGCCAAAAGAAGCCAAGCACTATCATAGCTTCTCTAACAGTACTGGTTTTGTGAACATGTCTGTGCAGTTCTCTTTTGTATGCACTTTCTCAAGAGAGACTCCACCTTCATCGATGACCTGTCTTACAAAATGGTACTTGATAGGTATATGTTTTTTTTTACTGTGATAGGTTGGATTCTTAGTCAAGTGAATAGCACTTTGACTATCACAAAGTAACTTTACTTTGTTCTGCATCCTTCCAAACTCACCAAACAAACCTTTTAACCAAACTGCCTCTTTGCAAGCATGTGAAGAAGCTACACATTTTGCTTCTGTAGTGGATAAAGAAACAATGTTATGTAGCTTTGACATCCAACTAATAGCTCCACTTGCAAGAGTAAAGACATACCCTGAAGTCGACCTTCTCTTGTCCAGATCACCTGCAAAATCATAATCAACATATCCACAGACTAACTCACGACCACTGTTATAGGTGATACAATAATCACTTGTGCCCC